>JAENPR010001235.1:0-190542 GCA_018135685.1 Themeda triandra | reverse complement strand
GAGCAGCCCGTGCGGCCGGACGCAGCAAGGCCTGCCGCCGGTGCCGCCGACGGCGAGGCCAAGAAACAGTCCGTGCTCGCGCAAGGGCAAGACGCCGCCGGCGACCGCGACGCCAAGAACCGGTCCGTGCTCGGGCAAGGCGCCGCCGCCGGCGACCGCGACGCCAAGGAACTACTTGAGGAGCCCGTGCAGCCGCAAGAAGCAGGGCCCGCCGCCGCCGACCAGGAGGCCGAGACGCAGTTCGTGCTCGCGCAAGAAGCCCCCGCCGCCGCCGACCGCGACGGCAAGAAACGTTCCGTGCTCCCGCGAGGCGCCGCCGTAGCAGCAAGGCCCACCGCCAAGAACCGACCTGAGCTCGCGCGGGAAGCCGGTGCCAAGCAGCAGCCTGCGCCGGAGCAGGCGGCCAAGAAGTCACCGGAGCGCGTTCAGGCGAACGACGCCGCCACACACTGCGACAGTTCGTCTTCGCCAGATGGCGGAAGTGCCAAAGAATTGGGTGCTGAGGGCGCCAAGAACCGCGACGCCCCAAATGCGGCCGCTGCCTCCTCGAATTCCGGCAGTCTGGCCACCACCGCCACCACTGCCGGCAACAAGAGGGGAGAGCAAGAACGCCAAGAAGAGTACCTGGCAGCGGCCTGTGCAGTCGAGAACAAGGAGTACAAGAAACCAGAGGCCGAAGAAGGCAAGAAAGATGGGCTAGAGATTGGTGTTGGAAATCTGAAAGCATCCAGCGTCTGGAAGTTCATCTCGCGTCCATGGCTGCAACTGAGCAGTCAGGAGGTTTGTCCCCACATCTTTTATCCCCAATTCTGTTGTTTTTGTGTTGCCCTGGTTCTACTGTGATCAAATGCCATATGCTGTTCTTCTTAATAGAAGAGCTTGGGGACATCAGTTTGATGATGGCTTCTTATGACTGTTTATCAGTCCATGAATAAATTCTTAACTGAATGCTTTTCAGTGTATTCTGGTATATGACTATGCAGAGTCAATTGTGAAGTGTATTCTGTATATAATTCTGGACTTTATAGAGTCAATTATAAAGTGTATTCCTGTATACAGTTCTGTATCTGTAGAGTCATTATATGAACAAAAAGATCGGTATTATGTTCCTGAACAAATGTTAATGTATTCCTGTATACAACTCTGTAGTCTGTACTACTGCTGTAGAGTCAAATGTCATATGCTGTTCTTCTTAATAGAGGAGCTGGAGGACCAGACATCAGTTTGATGATTGCTTCTTATGACTGCTTATGAGTCCATGGATAAATTCTTAATTGATTGCTTTTCAGTGTATTCTGGTATATGACTATGCAGAGTCAATTGTGAAGTCTATTCCTGTATACAATTCTGTACTCTGTAGAGTCAATTATGAAGTTTATTCCTGTATACAATTCTGTATTCTGTAGAGTCATTATGCGAACAAAAAGACCAGTATCATGTTCCTGAACAAATATCTTATGACTGCCAGTCCATGAATAAATTCTTATGATTGCTTTTCAGTGTATTCTGGTATATGACTATGTAGCCTCAATTATGAAGTGTATTCCTGTATACAATTCAGAGTCAATTATGCGAACAGAAAGACTGGTAGCATATTCCTAAACATATATTAAGTAATATTAAGTGTGATCCTGTATAAAACTCTGTACTACTGCTGCAGCATCAATTATGTGCACTCGCCAAAAAAAAAAAGTAGAGTCAATTATGTGAACAGAAATTTGGTAACCTGGACAAATATGTTATAAAATATTTTGAATTGGAAATTACAAATCCTTACCTATTTGTAATATGAGCTGACCTCATGGCAGGAACGAGAACCAGACTTCTTACGGAAGAGTACATCACTTCTCAGCCGTTTATTTGAATGTTGTGGGCTTATTGCTGTTGAAAAAGATATGAAAAATCTGCATGTCTGTGAAAAGGTTAGTTCAAATCAGAAAAAAGTGTTTTGCCTGTGTGCTTTTTTGCATTCTATAGCTCTGCCATGGCGAAATATGTTATTTAAATAGAGAACCTTGAGGTCGGTGATAAGTTTCCACATGGTTTATGAGTAAAATGCCCTATTTTAGTTGATATAATATCTTGCTTGAAGTATGCCATTTCTACTCATGGTCGCTTTTAAGGTTATTTTCTTTGTGCAACTCTATGGAAACAGATATTCAACAACAACAACTGTGGTATCCTAGATTGAACCTTTGAATTATGAAAAATCATATTTTGGAACCATAAATATCACAATTCAAACTGTATTTTATTTGTGTTTGTGCAGAGAATTCTTATCTCTCAAGCACAATACCACTATAATATCATCGAGAAGTCAGTCGTAAAGAAACTTTGCAAGTTCTATTCATCATTTCGTATAGTGCTTGGAGATGGGGAGTGCTTCTACAGGAGTTTCATATTCGCCTACCTGGTTATATTCCTAACCGTATTTAGTATTTAACATATGATATTCTCTTGCTTTACATAAGTTTTTTTTAAAAAATTATATCTTTGGTTAACTTCTGTACAGGAACTTGTTCTTGATGATGAAAATACCCTTGAAGAGAATCGGCTTTTATGTGCAATTGAAAATGTCTCGTCTGCATGTATGACCCTTCACTGGTTGTATGATGACTTCAACAGATATTGTCATGTGAGAAACTCTTTGCATGAATCGTCTTATGTTTCTTTGATTTCACCACTCATGAGTTGAAATAAAGAATATTTTTGTTGTAGTACATTGTTTCTACAATTCTACATACGATTTGTGATTGCTTAAGAGATTCTATATATGTACAACTGCTTGGAGACAAATGTGTGAACATAGCATTTGTTTTATTTCTAGCAGGCTTTCAAAGAGCTGCTGCAAAGAATAAAAAATTGGAAAACTGAAACCAGAGCAGATAGGTAAGTTTCAAAATGACTTGTTTGATATGTCTCTAGCAAATATCTTTCACTAGATGACCGAATTCTGTTTTCTGCAATTACAGAAGAATGCTACTTCTGACGTACTTTGGAGACTATAAAGAGACTGAAGCTAGTAAGACATAAACATGAGACACTATAGACTATACAACATTTTTTGCGCCTTTAAAATTACTTGACAACTTTTTCCCCCAAGTTTTATCCTTTCTTAGGACTGCTTCTGCTGCTTGGATTCTTACTCACCCGGAGTTCGCAGCATTCCATCCGATAGATGAAGGCACCACTCTAGAAGAGGTACAACATGATTGGACATTTTCTGCACACCAAGAACTGTTTCTTACTTCTACTTTACTTGTCCTCTGAATCTCCGATATATTACTGCTATAACAGCATTGCAGGACACAAATTATTCAGAGCCGATCGTATGCAGACAATCTTGCAATTGCAGCATTAGCCGATGCCCTTGGAGTTCAGATCCAGATATTTTCTCTTCCAAGTGGTCACATCCAAGACATGTGTGGCTCACACTCTTGCAAGAGTACTGCAGTCCCAGCAGTGTCCTTAGCGTACACAGGGGTACACTATGACATACTATACCCAAGATGATTATGTCAAGTCATCAGCACAAAGAGATGTAGCTGTACATATGGTAGGAATGTGATTATTATGGATTCAACACGTAAGAACACTGCCTTTAGGTATACATTACAGAGAAAAATGGATTCTTTCGTTCTTTCTGTGGGCAACAACAGCAATTGATTTTTTGTATGTGCGAGATGTTATTGGTGGTCGAGCTAAAGAACTAGTAGTACTGATGTTCCTATTTTGATGGTGCTCTTGAAAACCAAATTTAATATCTTTTGCGACAGTATGCTTACTGCTTAGCCGCCGGCAAGAGTTTCTACTACGGAGTATTTGCATCAGGGATACGCACGTCGGTGCTGGTGTTTCGGACCTCCAAGAGTACATGTCTGATTTTTCTTTATGGTTTTTTATTAGACCTTGTAGAGAGAAAAAATATCTGAAATAATTTTATTACATATATACATATATAGAAATAAATGCCGGATTACACGCGGGGTCCGATCGGTATCGTGCCAAGCAAAGTCCGCCACTACAGGGAATTGGGGTACAATTCTATGCTGAACAGCTGGTTGCCCGCCGTAAACTTTGCTATGCAAGTGAAGCAATTTGGTCACTTGCAACCTCATGTGTTGATTTTTTGGCGTTAACAAAATTTGACGACTCCACTAGGTGTCACGACCCAAATAAAGCTTTGCAAAAAACCTATGAAGCCCCAAGTGGAGCCCTTTCTCACAAGCAGGCGGTGTGCCCCTCTGTTGACGGTAGATATTGCTTGTTTTTACCCATTACAACTGTCAACAAAGTGTTCTTTTTGGAAGAAAACCACCAAACAAGTAGTGACATAGGTATAAATAACTTGGTTCCAGATGTATATGTCATTATTTGGGTGCAGGTGCAAACATGCACTTGTTAGTGTTCGGAAGCTACAAATGAAGGTAGGACAACCAACCAAGATGACCAATAACCAAACCAACTTCATATTCATCAATGTCATAGCCTCAGGAGACAGTGTGCAAAAGATGAGCACAATGGTCAGGTCGGCCGACCTGACATTTATGGGTTCAATAGCACCATTGTGCTTAGAATTGCATGGTGAAGCTACCCGCAAAAGATGGTCATTTGGTTCCTCTAAAGGCAGGTCGACCGACCTGGCTTCTGGACGATCTCAGACACTTCCAGAACACCAGAGTCACCCCAATACAGTCCCAAGCAAGTGCCACCTTTGGATCACAAGTATGTTTCCTCTGAACGGCACAAGATGAAGTCACATGGATCCATGGACCCACATGTCAAGCATCCAAGGTGATCAGGGGGTCCCACCACTTCATACCCTCACTAAAGATGGTGGAGAGGACCCACAAGAAAGGTGGATGGCCCCACCTAACAAGTGCAGGTCGACCGACCTACATTTGGTGGGATCCCGGGCCCATCTTTCTCCAATCGACGTTGCCAACCTTCTAGAAGTCAAGGGTGGTCCCACCTGTCAGTTGGATGGTGAAAGGTCACAATGGCTAGAGGGGGGGGGTGAATAGCCTAATAAAATTTCTAGCAAGAACACTAGACGACAAGTTAGCTAGCAAGGCGGCAAATATGCAAAGCTAAAGCTTCGACTACTCTATGCAAGCCGTCCTAAGCAAGCAAGGCTACTCAAACCAAAAGCACACACAACCGCGGTGATCAAGCTACACAATGTCGGTTCACCGAAACCGAACAAGCAATTCTACCCACGGGATTTAAGCTACACAATGAGTGGTTCCCGACCGACCACAACAAGCAATTCTACCCACGGGATTTAAACTACTCAAAGAGTGGTTCCCGACCGACCACAACAAGCAATTCTACTTTGCAAGAAGTAAAGAGATGAAGGAAGTTTATACCGTCGCGAAGAGTAGAAGATGGCCAATCACCGGTGTAGTAGCCAATCACCTAGAGAGCTCAAGCACAAAAACAAGGAGGTCGAAGTCTCGGCAATAACAAATCGACACAATGATTTTTTACCAAGGTTCACTTGCTTCCAGGCAAGCTAGTCCTCGCTGTGGCGATGCACTTGCTTGGTGAGTTGCCCGCTCAATTGGCTCGGTGCCAAAGACCCCAATGGGGAGCCGCAATCTCCACACAAGACAAGGATCCGCAAGCCACGAGCAATCCACTAGAGTATCCTTTCGCGAACTCCCGCGGGGAAGGATCAAGAACCCCTCACAAGAACCCGGTGTGGCCTCGAACAATCACCAAATCGAGCTCAACCACCACCCACTTGCCTCGGCCTAATGTCACCAATGTCCATGTGTCTCATTGCATTGCTCAATTGATCTCCACCCACATCATCTTGATTTTGATGTTCACTTTGAGAACCTTGGGTTTCATCAAACTCAACATCATGAACCTCTTCAACTAGACCACTAGCCAAGTTCCATACTCTATAAGCCTTGCTAGAAGTAGAGTAGCCAAGAAGAAATCCCTCATCACATCTCTTGTCAAACTTGCCAAGTCTTTGCCCCTTCTTGAGAATATAGCACTTGCAACCAAAGACCCAAAAATAGGCAAGGTTGGGCTTTCTTCCATTCAAAATCTCATATGGAGTCTTCTCTAACTTCCCATGGCAATAGAGACGGTTGTTATAGTAGCAAGCCGTGTTGATGGCATCACTCCAAAACTTTTCACTCACATTGTACTCAAGTAGCATAGTTCTTGCCATCTCAATCAAGGTCCTATTCTTCCTCTCAACTACACCATTGGATTGGAGAGTGTAGGTTGGTGAGAATTGATGCACAATTCCAAGCTCATCACACAACTCTTCAACTCTTGTGTTCTTGAATTCACTCCCATTGTCACTTCTTATCTTCTTGATGGTAGTGTCAAACTCATTTTGCACCCTCTTGACAAAAGACTTGAATAGATCATAGACTTCACTCTTGTCATAGAGAAAGAACACCCATGTGTATCTTGTGTAGTCATCCACAATCACAAATCCATACTTGTTGCCCCCAATTGATGTGTAGTGGGTTGGGCCAAACAAGTCCATGTGCAACAACTCAAATGCTCTTGAAGTTGACATCTCATTCTTCTTGGGATGTGAGTTCCCATGTTGCTTGCCGGCTTGACATGCACTACAAGGTCTATCCTTCTCAAATGTGACATCATGCAAGCCTCTCACAGGTCATGCTTCACCAACTTGTTCAATTGCTTCATGCCAACATGACCAACGCGCCTATGCCATAGCCATCCCTTGCTTGACTTGCCAATCAAACATGATGAAAGTTGAGCTTCACTAGCATTGAAATCAACCAAGTACAAGCTTCCATGCCTAAACCCCTTGAAGATGATATTTGCTTGATCCTTGCTCACCACCTCAACATGCTTGTCATCAAATATGCACTTGTAGCCAAGATCACACAATTGTGCCACCGATAAAAGATTGAAGTTCAAAGTATCAACTAGCATCACATTGGAGAGATCCTTGTCATTGGAAATTGCAACCTTTCCTAGCCCCATGACATCACCCTTGCTATTGTCACCAAATGTGATGGAGTTGAATCCACCATTGTCATTCTTGTCAAGTGATTTGAACATACTATCTTCACCGGTCATATGATTTGATGCACCACTATCAAGCACCCAATGCCTCCCTCCGGCTTTGTAATTGACCTACAAGAAGACATCAAGCTTTAGGTACCCACTTTTGCTTGGGTCCTTGAAGGTTAGTCATTAGAGTCTTTGGCACCCAAATAGCTTTCTTCTTTGAGCTCATCCATGGTGTACCAATGAATCTAGCACTCACACCACACTCACTCTTAACAAGCATGTAGTAAGCATTCAACTTGTAAGAGGAAGCACTAGTGTTCTTGTTCTTGCATGCATGCTCTAAATGACCGACTTGCTTGCAACTCTTGCAATAGCTACCATTGTTCTTCACAAAACAAGTCTTGTGAGGAGCAAAAGCGGCCTTGCCTTTCTTAGGGGTATAGCCCAATCCCTCTTTGTAGAGAGAAGCTCTTTGGCTACCCAAGCACATAAGCAAGCGGTCCTCACCACCATAAGCCTTAGCCAAGGTGTGATTGAGCTCCTTGACTTCCTTCTTAAGAGACTCATTCTCAACTACTAGTGTAGAATCACATGAATGACTAACACTACTAGATGAAGTAGAGACATGAGAGCATGAAGGGTCAAGTGATGCAACGACAATTGAATCATCAAGTGAATCACATGATGTAGACACACTTTTCTTTTCTATGATCACCACTTGTGATTGCTCTTTCTCTTGCTTCTCAACTAGAGAAGAATGAGCTTTTTCAAGCTTGGAGTGAGCAATCTTTAGCTTCTTATGGTCTACCTTTAGACTCTCATAAGAGGCCCTCAACTCCATAAGTTCTTGCTCAAGGTTTTGTTTATCCTTGCGCAAGCCCCTACATTCCTTCCTAGAGTCATTGAAAGCACCCTTGCAATCCTCAAGCATGACTAAGAGTTCTTCTTTTGTGGTCTCATCATCATCATCACTCTCATCATCACTATCGGGTGGAGGTTTTACCTTAGTGGCCTTAGCCATGAAGCAAGATGATGGAGCACCAATTAGAGAAAGCTTCTCTTGAATGGCAATGCTTGCATGCCCCTTCTTCTTCTTCCTCTTGGAATCATTATCTTCATCACTTGAGGAAGATGAATCACTCTCCCAAGTTGCCACATGAGATTCACCCTTCTTCTTGTGAGAGGAGTCTTTCTCCTCCTTCTTCTTCTCTTGCTTCTTCCTCTCCTTTATCATGGAATCTTCATCATCACTTGCATAGGGACACTTGGCAATGAGATGATCCTTGCCATTGCACCGGAAGCACTTCATGGGACGGTCACTAGACTTGGATGAGCTTCTCTTGCCCTTGGACCGGTACCCCTTCTTCATGAGCTTCCCCATCTTCTTCACAAGAAGTGCCATTTGCTCATTCATTTCTTCTTCTTGTTCACTTGAGCTAGAGCATGGCTCATCTTCACTTGAAGACTCTTCCTTCTTCTTCTTGCCCTTGCTCTTGGATGATGTGGCCTTGAATGCCATACTCTTCTTGTCATCATCCTTCTTCTCATTTTCCTTCTTCTTCTTCTTCACCAACTCTTCCTTGTCATGATCTTCTCTAAACTCATCATCGGCCATGATCTCTTGAAGGACTTGGTTGGGTGTTGGCTTCTCCCTCATGGCTGTCTTCACCATGACGATCTTCAACATGTCAAACCTTTTGGGTAGGCACCTCATAAACTTGGTAGAGAATTGTGTATCTTTGATCTCTTCTCCAAGTCCCTTAAGCTCATTGACAATGACTTGGAGCCTATGGAACATCTCTGGCACACTTGGGTGTTGGCTTCTCCCTCATGGTTGTCTTCACCATGACGGTCTTCAACATGTCAAACCTCTTGGGTAGGCACCTCATGAACTTGGTAGAGAATTGTGTATCTTTGATCTCTTCTCCAAGTCCCTTAAGCTCATTGACAATGATTTGGAGCCTATGGAACATCTCCGGCACACTCTCATCCTCTTTCATTGAGAAGCTTGCAAACTTCTCATGCAACATGTAGGCTCTTGCGGTCTTGACACTTTCGGTGCCCTCATAAGCTTCTTCTAGCTTCTTCCAAATGTCATGAGCCACCTCAAGGTTCTTGATGAGCTCAAAAGCTTTATCATCAAGTGCCTCATGGAAAGCACTCACGGCAACATCATTGGCTTGCTGCTTCTTCTCTTCGGCCGGTGTTGGCACCGCACCCTCAACAAGCTCAAACTTGGTTTCCACCACTTTCCACACCTCAAGGTTGATTGACTTGAGATGACTCTTCATCTTAAGCTTCCACTTGGCATAGTCATCGCCATGAAATGATGGTGCCTTCTTGGTGTTGTTGATATGCAAAACCAATGCCATTGCTTCACCGTAGGATGTTAATCCAACTCAAACAAACGGTGCCCGGCTCTGATACCACGTGAAAGGTCACAATGGCTAGAGGAGGGGGGTGAATAGCCTAATAAAATTTCTAGCAAGAACACTAGACGACAAGTGAGCTAGCAAGGTGGCAAATATACAAAGCTAAAGCTTCGACTACTCTATGCAAGCCGTCCTAAGCAAGCAAGGCTACTCAAACCAAAAGCACACACAACCGCGGTGATCAAGCTACACAATGTCGGTTCACCGAAACCGAACAAGCAATTCTACCCACGGGATTTAAGCTACACAATGAGTGGTTCCCGACCGACCACAACAAGCAATTGTACCCACGGGATTTAAACTACTCAAAGAGTGGTTCCCGACCGACCACAACAAGCAATTCTACTTTGCAAGAAGTAAAAAGATGAAGGAAGTTTATACCGCCGCGAAGAGTAGAAGATGGCCAATCACCGGTGTAGTAGCCAATCACCTAGAGAGCTCAAGCACAAACACAAGGAGGTCGAAGCCTCGGCAATCACAAATCGACACAATGATTTTTTACCGAGGTTCACTTGCTTCCCGGCAAGCTAGTCCTCGCTGTGGCGATGCACTTGCTTGGTGAGTTGCCCGCTCAATTGGCTCGGTGCCAAAGACCCCAATGGGGAGCCGCAGTCTCCACACAAGACAAGGATCCACAAGCCACGAGCAATCCACTAGAGTATCCTTTCGCGAACTCCCACGGGGAAGGATCAAGAACCCCTCACAAGAACCTGGTGTGGTCTCGAACAATCACCAAATCGAGCTCAACCACCACCTGCTGCTCCAAACCGTCTACAGTGACGGGAATCACCGAAGAGTAACAAGAATCTGCAGCCCACTCGAAGAACAAGTGCCTCTAGATGCAACTCTCAATGCAAATCACTTGCTCTCACTCAAATCTCTCTCAAGATTAGCAAAGGAATCAAAGAGATGAGTGGGGGAGGGTCTCTCTAGCTCAAAGGATGAACAAGTACGTGAAAATGGCCAAGAGAGCCTCCGCAAGCCGGCCAACCTCATATTTATAGAGCCCCCTTCGGAATAGAGCCGTTGGAGCTTGGGGTGCCAGTTTACACCGCGCCGGACACGTCCTCCTCGGACCGCCGGACGCGTCCAGCGCTCCTTTGCCACCCGCGCGAGCCGACCGTTGGCGTTCCTCCGTTTGAACGTTGAGCTTCGCCGGACGCCCAACAGTGTTCGCGCCGCGTCTGCCGTCCAGCCACCAGACGCATCCGCCGATGGCCACCTGCCGCGCAACGCCCACAAAGCAAGGCCGCCGGACGCTCGGCACGCGAGTCCGGCGCGCGTCCGGCGCCGACCTCGCCCAGCGTCTGCCTTGGTCCTGTGCAAAAATAGTTTTTGGTGTGCGTCTGTAGCTCGACCCGGAGTCCGGCGCTCAGCGCCTGCCGCGTCCGGCGCACGCCACGGTGGCCAAGCCACGCGCGCGCCAACGCCCAACACCGCCGGACTCTGGCTCCCGCGTCCGGCGCCTGTGCCAACTGCGTCCGGCGCCTTGTGATCGTCATTTCATGCGCCAAACTTGCTCCAAATTGATCCATATCAATTCCCTTGCCTTGTGCACTAACTCCACCAAGTGTAGATCCAATCTCAAGCCTTGGAGTTAGCATTTCATCCATGAAATGTCGCGCAAGAGTTAGCTCTCTAGTTAGCCTCTCATGCATCATGCAAAGTCACAACTAGAGGCACTTAGGACCACGAATGAAACCGAGGAAACCCCTCTTGATAGCCGGTTATCGATCCTAAATGTGATCACACTCTCTAAGTGTCTTGATCACTAAACGGGAAAACCCTATCAAGCATACCTTCGTCTTGATCTCCATGGGCCTCCGTCCATCACCGGAGCTCGATCACTTCACATGTCCATCATGTTCATCACCGTGATCACCATGCTCCATCATCCACCGTCACGTTGCTATGTGTCTAACCACACTTAGAGCAAAGCATTAGCAACGTTGAGTATCATTAATTATCAAAACCAAACCGGAGCTTTCAGATGGGTCGGCCGACCCACTTATTGGGCCTATCCAGGTCGGTTGGCACTCCCTGCATGCTTCCCACGTGGTGGTTGATCCCTACCATCCATACAAGGTCGGTTATAAGGCGGTTTGATCCAAGGGATGAGGTGGAGAGGCACACGGATCACTGACGTGGCGGTGGAGTAGCCCCTACTCCACCTCCCTCCTATAAATACCCCCTCTCCCTCACTTGTAACACACACCTACACACTTACACATATTACACTCCTCATTATCAGTAGTAGTGTCCCTCTGGCGGAGTTTCTCCTCCAGTTGTAGAGAGGCGAGTTCGGGAGGAGATCCGGGCGTGTCGGAGTCTCTCCTGCCTTCTTCCTCTCTAGGTCTTGTAAGTTCAGCTCAGGTGCGAATATTTAATTGAGCATTCAGTTATTTTATTAAAGTCTTTACTTTGTTCCTTGCTTACTACTTAGTATTTATTATTCAATATTTACTTACTGCTAAGTATATACTAGTGTGAGTGCTTTACTTTGTGCACGGGGTAGAGTAGTGATTGATAGTGTAGACGTGGAGTCTAGGCTATTGATTACCCCAGTGCTACGTCGGTTCAACGGATGGCGGTGGTAGCCGGCGGGTGGTGACAGCCTGTCCGGCCTACGTATTCCACCACGTTAGTTACGCTCGTAGGACCTAGGAGTGGGCTGGCGCTGCTCTCTTGAGTGGGGTGGTCCCAGGCGCCCGAAGTAGAGGCTTTAGTGATTGCTCTTTGCTCAGTTATCTATAGAACCTTAGCTCCACTATCCAAGGACCTATCTATCTTTCCTTCACCAACCTTGGACTACCTGGCTATAGATTAGAACACTTCACGTTCCTGTAACACCCGAAATTTTGCATTTCCAAAAATAGAATAAAAATGATTTTATTTTAACTTCTGTGTTCATGAAAACCTACGTAAAAATAATATTTTTCATTAAATTAAAATTCGTCATAGGGTTTGTAGCAACATGGTTGTGCATACATGCTGGTGCATATTCTCTATTGTGTTGAGTGGCTTTGATCCAAATTCAAACCAGTTTAAAAGTGCCTTTGAAAATGGTTTTCAAATAGATTTTCGAAATAAAACAAGAAGAAAAATAAAAATGAAGAAAATTTTCTCCCTCCTTTCTTTTATACAAGCCCGAAGGCCTACTCTCCCTCTTGGCTTCCTTTTCCACTCTGGTCCTATCGTGCAGCCCAGCCAAGACCAGATCGTCTCATCTCCGCGAGGCCTGGCTTCCTCTATCTTGCTCGAGCCGGACTCAGCTGCAGGAAGAAAACCTCATGCCACGCCGGCAGCCCCTATAAAACCCAAGCCATCACGTCGTGCCGTCTTCTTGAACCCTAGCTCGCGTCGCCGCCCTCGTATCAACCTTGCATTGCCGTTTTGAATCTCGCCGAGAACGGAAAACGCCCGCCGCCTGCTCGCGCGCGTCGTGGCGTGCTATCCACGCGATCGTCCTCATAAATAGCCAGCCCCCTGCCTTCGCGTCGCCTGGCTTGATCCTAAGCGCGAGCTGCCGTCTTCGGTCGAGCCGCAGAGCCGCATTGAAACCTGCAGAAGTCGTTTCCTTGATCATCCTCGATCTCTGCCGATCTCTGCTGTTTGTTCATCACAGCCGAACCTTGCAGGATGGTTCATCGTCCGTTTCTCCGAGCTCTACGTACCTTGGACCTTGCCCACCACAAGCAGCCGTCGTCCGAGCTGGAGCCGTTTTAGACATCCTCTTCGTCGAGATCAAAGCTCTGCATGCTCGACGTGCTTTCTTCTTTCCAGAATGGTCAGCTGGTTTCGTCTCGACAACTGCCGTGTTGACGTGCCTTCACCGACGTTGAGAAAACCATTGGTGAGTTCTCTGCAATTCTGTGTCCTCGTCGTTTCTTTCATGTCAAACCGAGGCGAGCACGTTGATCGGCCATGGCCGTGTCGTGCATGCACTCTGCGTTGCTAGCTTTGCTTCTAGCTTGCTTAGCATGATGACATCAAATGATGACATACCCATGTTTTCTTGCCGTTTTCCTTTAGAAAAACAAATCCTCAAATACAATAAAAATACACATACATATACCCTATTGCTCATCACGTTGCCTTGTAAGCACATTTGCATGCCCCCAACAGCGCCATGCATGTGCACTACGGTGGAAAACAGCTATCCATCCACACCTTCAATTTTTTCAGTACACTCTTATGTCTATCAACTTAATTTTAGTCCTTGGCCTATCCAAATATCTGATTTTATTTATTTAAATTCGAAAATCAGTTTCCAGTTATTTACAAAATTGCTTCTATCTTCTTTAGGTCATAACTTCTATGTTTTAGCTCGGTTTTTGGTGACCTTTACGTCTGTGTGACCGTAGTGACATATAGATTAGATTTAAAAGCTTTTTAAACTATTTCACTATGATTGGTGTACTGCTCTAATTTAGTCCTATTGTTTGCTTCGTGTATAATTGCATAGATTGGCTGAGTAGTGTTCTATAATCGTGTCTGGTCGGTGAGCTTTGCGCTGAAAGTTGGTGCTCAACAAGAAGTGGAGGTCGAGAAGCAATTCTACGAAGTTTTGGGATTTGAGAAGGATCGAAGTTTAAGGCAAGTATTGCTTGGGTTATCTTTTTGTGACCATGATCTAGTAAGCTTGATTAATGAATATCTGATTAAACATAAAAGATGAATATATCTTTTGGCAAAAACTGGGACTTAATGTGCCGCTGTGAGGGCTATATGGCTCTGGCTCTAGTGCATTCAGGAGACCTTTTCTAGCTTGTGAGAGGGAGGGCTGAATTGGGTATAGGGCTTTCTCTGTCCTTTTGTGTATAGCCGGGTAGGAATGTGCCATTATGGAAGAGGGGTCCTATATCCGATGACAAAGCGACTCTTGCTTGCTAGACGAACTTTTGGGTGGCTTTATTGTGAGACCCTGCTCATTGACCTTGGTAGTGTCACGGGAGTAATTAACCCGAGCAAATGGGAATCACGACTCACAGGTAAAGGGTACACCTCTGTGCAGAGTTACATCGATTTATCGTCCGTGCCCACGGACGGGGCGGCCCGGAAAACGGGGAACTTTATATGTTCATTTAAATTATTTATGTGCAATCCATTTATTCAGTTTCACTTGATCATGTGGTTATGAGATTATACTTGTTATACTTGCGGAGTTCGACATGGACTCACTCTTGCAATTCCCCACACACCTCAGGAGTGGAGTTTAGGCTTGTGATCAACCAGTTAGTTTGGATCCAGTGGAGTGGAGTCTAATCTGAAGATTGGAGTTGTCTTCCCGTTGTTTGCTACCTAAGGGTATATCTCTCTTGTACTAAGGTTATTTATTAAGTATTGTTTACGATACTACCCTTTACTTGTAGCTATATGTGGGAATTGACTCCTAGGACTCACATATGGTGTATATCTGGTTTTATTATTAAAATCGGGTATTACAAGTGGTATCGGCTCAATCTTTATTTGTAGGGCGCAAGCCTAGATAGAAATTGGTCGTCTTAAGGTTTTGACATTGTTAGAACATCCTTGTTCTACATACCTTGATATTTTTTTCTCTATTGTATCTCTAGCCTTGATATTCAACTCCTCCTTGATGCTTGTTTCAAAGTCTTTGTTCTCATCCTTATTGATTTCTTGCTATCTCTCTAACCTTGTTATTTTTCCAAAAGATTTGCTCATCTTTGCTTAGTTATGATAACCTTGTCTCGTCCTCTAAATTTTCTCTGTTTAGATGATTCGTAACAAGAAGGCCGCTCGCACTAGTTTTAGAGAACCATGCTTCACTAGATGGAACTATGTTCTAACTGAACCACAGAATGGAGAAGCTCACTTTGTTCTACCAGGGACTCATACTTTTTGGTGCAAAGAGTACATCAACACACCCTTTAGTAGTGAGGATTTCTTCCATCCGCGATTGAAGTGTTTACTGCAAAATCACCAACTAGAGTTGGCATAAATAAGGCAACACTATGAGGAAGCTCTTGATGAGATAGATGAGTGGAGAAGTTGTGTTGGATTACCCAAGATAAATGGAGTGGAAGACATGTCCCTCTCAACCCCACGCAAGAGATGTTATCCTGGATGTCGTTGCAGTCACACCATGTTCAAGAAGTAGGAGTTAGTATCCCCTATTGTAACAAACCGTTAGTTGCGAAGTTAGTAGAGTTCGTCAGTCATAATGAGTGGTTTATGAACTTTAAATGCTTAGTTGTTTTGTGCTTATGTTAATGTTTGTTTTGGATTTTTGTAATGAGTGCAATGATCTTGTGGTTTTATCCACAATTTCATTTAGCTTATAGGCCTAAGGCATAAGGATTAATGAATAGATAGTTGGGTTTTGGGTTCCTCCTGTTTTCTGCCTTCTATCCCTTCGGAGCAATCTGCCTTCTCGGCTCATACCTCAAATTTGGGATGACCAAAAATCATGAAAAAATTATGGACAATAGTAGACTTCAAGATCGTTCTCTGTATACAAGAACTACCATAATATCTGTTATGGTTTGAGAGTTATGAAAATCACAAGACGATACATCTGCGCTGTCAAAAACCTGTAGCAGTCTGTGGTATTACTGTTATATCTCGAGATTGGGTCGTGCAAAGTTTATGAAATTTTTCTGAGAGAAACTAGACTTCCGTACCTTTCCAATGAAGTCAGGATCACCCTCATATCAACTTTAGTTTTGGAGCTATGAAATTCACAAGGCGGTGTATCTGTGCTGTCTGGAATCTAGAACAGTTTGTGTTTTGGAGTGTTTTCTACCAACATAACCGCAGAATCTGGAAACATGTACTATAAGAAAGTTAGAGAGGATTTCATAAGCTTTCCAACGGTGTAAAGTACGACTTTATAGGATCAACATAGCTCGAGATATAACTGTTGCAAGGTACTGCATTGGTGCTGCCAGATTTTCTGGACAGATTTCAAGTATGACTGCGAAAGATTATTTAACATCAGAATATGCCGAGGTGATCAATAAGAAAGTTGTGGGTAATTTGATAATCTTTCCAGCGATATAAGACACAACTTTATTGGATTAACAAACCTGGATTTACAGCTATTTTTTTTGGGCTGCTGAATTTCTTCTCGTGAAGGATTTCAGATTACTTGTTTCTGCCTATGCACACAATTTTTCTTGAATATCGAAGGTCTTCATGATAAGTTAACTCACTTAGAAGAAGATGCAACCTATACATTGGTTCCCCTAGTAGATCTTTTCTTAAGGGGGGTAGCCACGAAGGAGAAGTTGCAAGATGAAGGTTGTATGCATTCAAAGCACTTAACATGGAAAGGAGCAGCTATCTCTATTGCTGAAAGGTCTATCCATGAGCTAGTGTTGGTGACTTGTTGGATGATCTATAGGAAACAGCTGAAGGAGTTTCTGGAGAAAGGTTTCATATGCCCTATTTTGACTCCATGGGGTGCTCCTATGATCTTTGTTGACAAGAAGGATGGTACTCAGCATGTGTGTATTGATTTTGTGGTTCTCCTAATGAAGTAACCATCAAGAACAAGTACCCATTACCGAGGATTGATGGCTTGTTTGATCAGTTAAGAGGTGCTTGTGTGTTTTCTAAGAATGATCTACATTACAGTTACCATTAATTGAAGATTCAGAATGTAGATATATTGAAGACAACTTTCACTATGAGGTATGGGTTGTATGAGTACATAGTTATGTTTTTGGCCTGACCAATGCATTTGCCTACTTTATGCACATGATGAATAAGGTTATCATGAAGTATCTTAGTAAGTTAGTGGTGGTTTTCAATGCTGAACACTTAAGGCTAGTCATACAGAAGCTTGGAGAATACAAGTTGTGCTAAACAGAAGAAGTGTGAGTTTTGGTTAAAGGAATTTTTTTTGGGTCATGTTGCCTCTAATGGAGGTATAGCAGTGGATCCAGGAAAGGTGAAAAGTGTGTTGATGAACTAGAAGCCGCCCACTGATGTAGCTCTACTAGAGAAGAGTGCCAAGTTCACATGGTCTGATAAGAGTGAAGCTAGTTTTGAAGGGTTAAAGAAGAAATTAACTACAACTCGGTGTTGATTTTACCAGATCTGAGTAGGAAGTTTCTATGTATTGTGGTGCATCTTGTCAAGATTTGGGGTGTGTACTTATGCAAGAAGGTAGAGTGGTTAAATATGCCTCAGGACAAGTTGGTGATGATGACATATGAACAATGTGATATCGAACTTCTTTGCAAATGAATACTATGGAAGTCACACTGCTTACACCAATCATGTTTTGTGAGATTTATTGGTGGGAAGTTCTCTGCAAATGAATTTTGGATGTGCTCTATGTAAGAAAGCACTAGGTTATGTTTGAACTATGGAGGCATGAGTTGGACTAATCAACTTTACAAGATGTCAAGTTATTCATTGTGGAGCATAGAGGTATTTACTTCGACGTAAAGAGTGACATCAAGGTCGATCATAAGAAATTCAAAGGATCTTTACTAAGTTGAAGTTGATCTAGTGACACTATATTTGGAATAGAATTGATAGTGATATCAAGCTATAGTGGGCCATAACCCACAGGTTCCAAACATGGTTTTTGTCTTGGAGACTTGGAGGTACTGTCATATATGGTCAAGTATTGAATTGAAGTGTGTAACCTTGTTGTCTAGTTGGGTAATCAAAATCCTTTGACTAGAGGGATGCAATCTATTTGAGAAGGAAAAGTTGTTGTCGGTG
This sequence comes from Themeda triandra, assembly GCA_018135685.1. NCBI lineage: Eukaryota > Viridiplantae > Streptophyta > Magnoliopsida > Poales > Poaceae > Themeda > Themeda triandra. Next base: position 172,396 of record JAENPR010001235.1, on the reverse strand, counting down.
TTTTTAGCATCAAAAGGGTGCTATGAAAGGTCGAATGACACCAAGATCAAGTTGAGTGCAGCAAAACAAGTGAAGTCATTAGTACTATATAGTTGACAGTTAATAAAGTTCATCTTTAAATCATAGGAATCGCAAAGGTTGATTGAAAGTGGTAAGAACTAAGTAATTGTGTTTAAAGTTGGAACAATTTAATCTGAGCATAGTCATTAATGCTTTGGAGTTGGTAATATAGTCTGCTATGAAGCATAAGAATCTAGAGGACATCTTCAATAAGTTTTGAGTTGAGGCATCAATATTGGATTGTCCTGGTCAGGAAAATATATGATTTGAAAGGATTTAAGGGAATGTCGTTATCATTGCTCTTAGCAATGGAGAGTTATGCTAAGAAGTTTTGGACGACGCCATGGATTAAGAATTATTTTTGAGGTTTGAGGAACTTGACCTAAAAAATTAGTTGCATATTGAAGTTGGAAATATAGGAGCGAAGAAAGTATGGATTAAAAAGGAAGATAGCAGGACAAGTTAAGATATAGTGTGGAATTTGTGGGGAACAAGGGCTTGTCATACAATTATCGGTAAGGTGATCCTTGTGGGCAATAAAGGGTGTTTCACACTACAGTGGTACAATTATGAGGTTGCTGAAAGGGGACGTACTGGTACATGCTAAAAGTAATTGTGTTGCAACTTGGAGTTAGAGAGACAAGGGTTGCCGTACAACCAAGTTCAAACAACCATCATAGGATTATTTTTTATGACAAAGCGCAATGCGTGTTGGTATGGAGAGAAGATAGCACCCCGAATCTGCAATAGCTTATTTAAGAAAAAGGGTAATGGTTTAACAGTTAGAAATTAACTCATGATTGGTTTGGATCTACGTGCGAGTTGTTTGGAGTATCCATTGAAGACTTGAAATCAGTGAGCATTTTAATTATAGTATAAAAGGTATGCAAAGCAAACTTGAATCATTTGTCGGTAAGGTGGTACTACTCAAGCTAGTGAAGAAGGTTCAATGGCAGAATATTTCAATCTCTTCAATCATCATCTCCCGAATCTCGGGACGAGATTCATCTTAAGAGTAGAGTTGTAACACCCGAAATTTTGCATTTCAAAAATAGAATAAAAATGATTTTATTTTAACTTCTGTGTTCATGAAAACCTACGTAAAAATAATATTTTTCATTAAATTAAAATTCGTCATAGGGTTTGTAGCAACATGGTTGTGCATACATGCTGGTGCATATTCTCTATTGTGTTGAGTGGCTTTGATCCAAATTCAAACCAGTTTAAAAGTGCCTTTGAAAATGGTTTTCAAATAGATTTTCGAAATAAAACAAGAAGAAAAATAAAAATGAAGAAAATTTTCTCCCTCCTTTCTTTTATACAAGCCCGAAGGCCTACTCTCCCTCTTGGCTTCCTTTTCCACTCTGGTCCTATCGTGCAGCCCAGCCAAGACCAGATCGTCTCATCTCCGCGAGGCCTGGCTTCCTCTATCTTGCTCGAGCCGGACTCAGCTGCAGGAAGAAAACCTCATGCCACGCCGGCAGCCCCTATAAAACCCAAGCCATCACGTCGTGCCGTCTTCTTGAACCCTAGCTCGCGTCGCCGCCCTCGTATCAACCTTGCATTGCCGTTTTGAATCTCGCCGAGAACGGAAAACGCCCGCCGCCTGCTCGCGCGCGTCGTGGCGTGCTATCCACGCGATCGTCCTCATAAATAGCCAGCCCCCTGCCTTCGCGTCGCCTGGCTTGATCCTAAGCGCGAGCTGCCGTCTTCGGTCGAGCCGCAGAGCCGCATTGAAACCTGCAGAAGTCGTTTCCTTGATCATCCTCGATCTCTGCCGATCTCTGCTGTTTGTTCATCACAGCCGAACCTTGCAGGATGGTTCATCGTCCGTTTCTCCGAGCTCTACGTACCTTGGACCTTGCCCACCACAAGCAGCCGTCGTCCGAGCTGCAGCCGTTTTAGACATCCTCTTCGTCGAGATCAAAGCTCTGCATGCTCGACGTGCTTTCTTCTTTCCAGAATGGTCAGCTGGTTTCGTCTCGACAACTGCCGTGTTGACGTGCCTTCACCGACGTTGAGAAAACCATTGGTGAGTTCTCTGCAATTCTGCGTCCTCGTCGTTTCTTTCATGTCAAACCGAGGCGAGCACGTTGATCGGCCATGGCCGTGTCGTGCATGCACTCTGCGTTGCTAGCTTTGCTTCTAGCTTGCTTAGCATGATGACATCAAATGATGACATACCCATGTTTTCTTGCCGTTTTCCTTTAGAAAAACAAATCCTCAAATACAATAAAAATACACATACATATACCCTATTGCTCATCACGTTGCCTTGTAAGCACATTTGCATGCCCCCAACAGCGCCATGCATGTGCACTACGTGGAAAACAGCTATCCATCCACACCTTCAATTTTTTCAGTACACTCTTATGTCTATCAACTTAATTTTAGTCCTTGGCCTATCTAAATATCTGATTTTATTTATTTAAATTCGAAAATCAGTTTCCAGTTATTTACAAAATTGCCTCTATCTTCTTTAGGTTATAACTTCTATGTTTTAGCTCGGTTTTTGGTGACCTTTACGTACATGTGACCGTAGTGACATATAGATTAGATTTAAAAGCTTTTTAAACTATTTCACTATGATTGGTGTACTGCTCTAATTTAGTCCTATTGTTTGCTTTGTGTATAATTGCATAGATTGGTTGAGTAGTGTTCTATAATCGTGTCTGGTCAGTGAGCTTTGCGCTGAAAGTTGGTGCTCAACAAGAAGTGGAGGTCGAGAAGCAATTCTACGAAGTTTTGGGATTTGAGAAGGATCGAAGTTTAAGGCAAGTATTGCTTGGGTTATCTTTTTGTGACCATGATCTAGTAAGCTTGATTAATGAATATCGATTAAACATAAAAGATGAATATATCTTTTGGCAAAAGGGGACTTAATGTGCGGCTTTTGTGAGGGCTATATGGCTCGGCTCTAGTGCATTCGGGAGACCTTTTCTAGCTTGTGAGAGGGAGGGCTGAATTGGGTATAGGGCTTTCTCTGTCCTTTTGTGTATAGCCGGGTAGGAATGTGCCATTATGGAAGAGGGGTCCTATATCCAATGACAAAGAGACCCTTGCTTGTTAGACGAACTTTTGGGTGGCTTTTGTTGGCGGTCCTTATCGACGATTTTATACCGCCAATTAGACATGAAAAAAAGTGAATTATATATTCCTATACGCATATACATGTGCAACTAACCCAAATCCACATGCACTAGGAAATATACTGTCATTGCAGGAATCATATAAAAGTGCAGGGATTAAACATCGAAAAGGCGCTTTCTGGAAAGCGCCAACCAACCTAAGAAGGGAAGAGCCACCTCGAGACCAGAATGGGCCGAAACACCGAATCATCATGGCCCAGGCCCAAGGAGGAACCGACCTGACGAAGTCGGTCATGGGGAGGCGGCACCCTGGTACGCTCGCGCCAGGGGCGCGCTCGCGCCCTCCCGACTGCCAGGTGGGGCCGGCCAGTTGGAGGTCGGTACATTGATGGCAGAGGAGGGCGGTGCGCTGGTGTTCTTTCCAAATCAGCCCCTGAACCGACCTAACCAAGATATAAAAGGGGAGAAGAAATCCATTCTACACACACATTCATTTGGTCTCTCTCTCCCTCACCTCCACTTGTTCCTTAGCTTAGAGCTAGTAGTGTTGGAGCTAGGAAAGCTACCAAGGAGAGCTTGTCTCCTAGGAAGAAGAGATACATCTTGGCAATTATCTATGGAGTGTTCTTCCTTGTTCAAGTTCTTATACTTTATATCTTGCTTAGTGTATGAACTAAAGCGTAGTCATGATCATGTTCATGTTGGTGCATATGAACTAGAGCCTAGTTCATATGACCAGTTCATAGCATGTTCATCCCTGTTCTTCATCGTTCATGTGTTTTATAGGATTAGAGTCCATGATGGGAATGGAGTAACGGTTCGATGTTCTTTCGGGTTTGCCTATGTTCTAGCTCGTCCATCTGTAGGGTGGGAGTCCTGGGGAAGCATAGGTAGTTCCTTAGTATGCGGACGTGGTGTCCGGATACGAGGGAGCCATCGAATATGACGGCATGCCACGATTGAGGGGTAGGTGGCAGGTGGTGACAGCCCTGTCCGTCCCTTGTAATCCCCCACGTCCGTATGTCGTGTAGGAGTTCGTAAATGCCTCTATCGGCTGGCAGACCAGCTGCGGGGGTCTCCCTGTTACTTTAGGCTCTGACTTGTCTCTAACTCTGTATAACATGTGACTTAGCTAATCTACGCCTAGCAGTATACGACCAACCAGCTCCAGTAGATTTATTTTTTATTCTTTCCATTTCTTTTATTCCTTGTTTCTCTTTATCCTTGAGTGAAGACCAAGTGTGTGTCCACTATCCTCAAATTACCATTTATCTTAGCCCTGCATAGCACTAAGGCTTATTTCAATGATGTGAAGTACCATATCCATGTGCTAGAGCTATTTTACACCATGCCTTCCTTTGGGAAAATATAAATAACGATACCCTGACATACTTCCGGGTGAAATGCTACAATGATAGATCCGTGCGCTTGCGGATAATATCTTTAGAACACGACTATCACCCTGGCATTTCTTGGCGTGACCAGGGATGTAACAATTCTAGTGATTGCGTTAAGAAATGCCAACAAGCATTCGGCACCATTGCCTAGGAAGGCATTGGTTAAAATAATCTAGCATGGCATGGATATAACTTCATTAGAAATAGTCCGAGTCTATGCGAGGCTAACTTTTATGTTTTCTCCTTGTTGTGGGTGAAAACGGGATAGTGTATGTCCGGTTTCTCCCGCCGACAATTTCCATTCAAATCCGGAGGCACTCCTAAGGAAGAAGAAGCCTAGAGCTACTCCTTCTTCTGCTACTCCGTCGGCAGCCGAACCGGTCATTTCCGCACCATCAGCAACCATCCCAATGGCTCAGAAGACTCTTCGCGAATTCTCCGTCCCCGCTGTTGCCAATGTGCCCACTAGGCCCGTTGTCAACATGGTGGACAAGAACTTTGAGCTCAGGACTGGCCTGATCACCATGGTGCAGGGGATTCCATTTTGCAGACTCCCCAATGAGGATGCCAACGCTCACTTGCAGCGTTTCTTGGAGCTCTGTGACACTGTCGTCATCAAGGACATTGAAGCTGACATCATCAGGCTCTGGCTGTTTCCCTTCTCCCTTGTGGGGAAGGCGAAACAGTGGTTCTATAAGGATAAAGAGGCTGTGAGCACATGGAGCAAATGCTCCATGGCATTCCTCGCGAAGTTCTTCCCCATGGGCAAAACAAATGCCCTGAGGGGAAGAATTGCCAATTTCCAGCAAACGCAGATGGAACCCATTCCTGAATCTTGGGAGAGGCTCCAAAGCTTCATCCTGGACTGTCCTCATCATGGGATGGAGGAATGGCTGGTGCTCCAAAACGTTTACAATGGGCTTACGCCCATGTCAAAAGGGCACCTCGACGCTGCGGCTGGAGGCGCGTTTCTATCACTCACTGTTGATAACGCTATGGCGTTAATCAACAAAATGGTAGAAAATCAAGCTTGGGGGAAGAAAGGGCTCCAACCAAGCAACAAAAAGGCTCGCACCCCGTGAAGGAGACGGAGGCGCTGGCCGCAAAAATAGACCTGCTCTTGCAAAAATTTGACGAAAGAGCCGCTGGAGATACATCCGGCACCGTTAAAGCCATAGAATCTCGCACAATGTGCGAGGTCTGTGGCAATGATGGACATTCGGGGAATGATTGCCCCAAAACCCGTGAAGAAGCTTCATACATCAACAACGGGTATCGCAACAGCATGGAGGTAATAATAGATGGAACAATCAGTCCCGTCCACAATATCAAGGTAATTCGAATTACACTTCAAATTACAATTCGAATCAGCCTACTCTCAAAGATTTAGTCCTTGGCCAAGCAAAGGTCAACGAAAACCTTACCAAAAAGATGTTGGCCAATGACAAAATCCTAGAGAGCATCAATAGTAAGATAGAAGGTTTAACTTCTGCTTGTTAAGAATCGCTTGAGCTTTAACAAAATGATAGAAAGACAGGCTAGCTCAAATTGCTTCGATGATCCTGTTGATCCTAATGGTAAAACATCGGATCAAGCTGCTAGTGCTTTTGAAAATGTTAATTCTGTGACCACGAGAGGCGGTAAGGCCACTCGTGATCCACCATATCCTAAACAAGCAGCTAGGAAACAAGCAGCACCGCAGCAAGAAGAACCTTCATCTTCTGAACTGCAAGGCGAGGCAGAATCAGGGACAACCCTGGATTATCCAGACACGACACATCTGCCATTCGCCACATGAACCAGAAAGCAAGCTGTGAATGATCAATTCGCTCGGTTTGTTGAGATGGTCGAGAAAGTACATGTGAGTGTTCCGCGCATGGACGTCTTACATTTACCTTCCTACGCCAAGTACATGAAAGACATCATCAACAACAAGCGACCACTGCCATCCACAGCTGTGGTCAAACTCACAGAAGAATGTAGTGCGGCAATCCTCAATGATTTACCAGAGAACAAGAAGGATCCAGGATGCCCCACTATCACTTGCTCCATTGAAGGACAGCGGTTGACCACGCACTCGTGATCTTGGTGCCGCGTCGGTGTCATGCCCAAGACGGTGTTTGACAAGCTAAATTATACACGGCTGTCACTAACAACGATCACACTCCAACTAGCCGACTCCTCTTTACGCTACCCAGCGGGAATAGCTGAAGATATTCTTGTGAAAATTAGAGGATACTTCGTCCCAGTGGATTTCGTGGTACTCGACATGGAGGCCACTAAAGAATCACCACTCATATTGGGACGACCATTCCTCGGTACATGGGACACGAGATAGATGTTGGGCCGGAGAAATCCGGTTCAACATCAATGGGAGTGAGGAGAAGTTCCACTTCCGACCACGGAAGACGGAGGAGTGCAATATGATTCGCATCAAGTATGAGCCAACCACGAGGGTGGTCACTGAAGTTGAAATCCGACCTCATGGTGCGAATCGAATTCCCAACATTATTTGGAAACGGAGGCCAGAGCCACAGGCCAAGAAAATTACAAAGGGTGCTCAAGAGCCAAAACAGAAGAAGGAGCAGAGAGCTCCCAAGAAAGAAAGGAAGAAGGCCCCTGCCGAAGGAACAACACCAAAGATCATTCCTGCACACCCCTATGATAAGAAGAACAAAGGCAAGGCTCCAGCCCAAGAAAGAGTGGAACCCAAGGAAAAATCAAAACCACTCAAAACCTCCGGGGGACCAAAATTGGTCCCTAAGGAGGAGACAAAGGTGTCGAAAGTGGAGAAAATACAAATACCTCCAAAAGAAACCGATCAACCACCATCCTCACCAATTGTCACCACACCACCAAAAATGGTGTGGAGGCCCAAGCAGGCATCCCCGTCTACTTTTCCTGAGACGGTTGCCTCATCATCAAGCTCAAATTGAGCAGGAGAAAAGTCTCGCTTCACGGACTATAAAGTGAGCCACGACCCGGGGATAATCGGTAAGTTATCTTTTTATATGTATTTCATTGCATTTATGTTTACTTAGTCTGTCAAAATAAAGTTCTATCTTGCTATCCCTGTTCCCGCTTAGTTTGATGTTTTGGAACATGTTCAAGCTTAGCATGTTCCACAAACTCATAGCTTGAGCATGGTGCTTAGGTTGCTAGTTTGCCCTGGTCGACTTGTCGATCATTGAGATAGATTACTAGTAGGAATATTGGTAGTGTGCTATGAGCTAACCCTGCAGGATGGTCCTCAATCATAAGGAAGTCCTGACTGACGTACTCAAAATAAAATAAAATAATTTGTTACCTCGGAATAATTTCTAAAGGGCCCCGTTTCCAAGCAAGCTTGGGGAGGACCCCAATAAGAGGTATGTATCATACTAACACTTACACATATAAAAAAATTGCTTCGTCATTTTCTCGTACATATGCATCTAGAAATATTTAATTCAACCCTTGTTGAAATGATGAAAAGTTGCTCTGTCTCGTAACTCGCTTGTATCTTGTTTATAATCGGGCTTTCTTCTAAGTTTGAGCTTATTGGCTAAAATGTCTTATCCTTGAAAACTTGAGCTTAGTGGGTTGCATAGGCTAGATCTGTCTAAATTATTGCCGGGTATGATATAGTGCCACGGGCAACGCTATGACTCTGCCCCGAGTGAAAACGACTTCCGAAGTCTTATTTTCAAAATTATCAAAAACAAAAATTTCCTCAATGATTTTGAAATACCTACCAAGGCCATATGTTGTAGCTGTCAATCTCATTCAAAAACCAGGTTGTCATATGCTTTTGATCACTAGAAGTCTGTAACCTCCGCAAGATTATGTTCTTACACTCACGATCGAGATTCACTTGCACCCACCAATAATTTTGCCAACCCGTACACCGCGAGTTGCGCAACCTAACTTTTCATCCAATCCACCCAAATATGCCAACTCTTGACCCTAGAGTTGCGCACCTTCTTCAAAATAAAGCATGCCAACCCTCACACTTTGAGGATCGTGCATCGCTCATCTTTCATTCATCGAAAAACTACTCCTTGCTTATTCATCATGACTCCTTTCTGCCAAAAATCTTCATCATACCTAAAGAGAGTATTGGGCATTAGCATCTCTTCAAAAAAAAAAAAAATAATGATGAAAGCCAAGGGGCAACAATAAAGCTTCAAAGTAGACAAGCGGGAATCCCGGCTAGCCTCCCGTTCAAAAAAAAAAAAGAGAAGAGAAGAAAAGAAGAGAAAAAAAAAGAGAAAAAGAAAGAAAGAAAAGAAAGATCTTAGTTTTTCCAATTCAAGCCCATACTCTCTCGAAATTTCCCTTCCACCAATAAAAAGGAGTCATGATGCCCGGAGTACCAAAAACATTAGATAGGAATCATTCGCCCTCACACACTTGCACAAATCTCAATCAAAGTGTATGGTCTTAATCTTCGGACGGTTCGTTCTTTGACTTCACCAACTCTATGTGATCCAAGCATAGCCACTTTTCATACCTACCCAAAACTCCACTCTCAGCCATAGTAGTAGGTTAGAAAGAAAGGGTGTTGACACTAGATACGCACACGAAAGAATCAAAGAGAAATAATCTGTAAGCGCACGGATATCGGTGAGCACTTCACCCGGGAGATAAGTCCACGAGTATCGTATTTGTTTTTATCCGCTAGGAGAAAATGTGCAATAGACTAACCCGATCTTTACTACTACCCCCGGGCCGCTAGTCAAGTGAGAATTAAGCGATATAGAGAGAACTCCTTCGTCGAGTCTTCTTCTAACCTATGGCAAGCTTTGAGACTACTTGTTCTAAGGGGGTACCTGAGGAAAAGACACCGCAAAGGATGCTAAACCGGGCACAAAGGACCTACCTTACCTACCAACGGGAAGTGGATTACAAAGGTAATAAAGGGATTGTCACTTCCCTCATTACTACCATGGTTCCGGCCGAATAGGGAGCATCTACAAGTGAACCTAGCCTAAGCACCACGCTTATGCTAAAGAACGATTACTCTATTCCCAACGCGAAGCGAATAAAGTAAACTTGTAAACCAAAGAACAATAATAACAACGAACTTACTAGTATTAGAAGTTGAATTGCCGAATGATCCTGAAACCAAGCCTCGGGTTAGGAGACTTGATCCCACAGGTACACTGGAGAGGAGACACCGACAAGCCGGGCTTCCTCCAAATCTACCTCCACTCTATCTCTCTCAATCTCTTCTGATACTAATACCCTATAGAGATAGATCCATTCGAGGGACCCTTCTCTATCTAACTCTCTCTCTCTGGAATGAAGTCTTGAATGAATTGGAGAATGAATTAGGGTTTCACCCAGGGGCCAGGGGCTCTGCTTATATAGCCCCCTAGGATTAACCACAGCCCTCGGATCAAACCGACCTAAATGGACGATAATTATTCATCTTCAAAGTCGGTGGAGGCAGGATCCGGAGCCTCCACCTGATTGGTCCAGGTGGAGGGGCGGCCGACCATGAGCTTGGGGCGGCCACCTCTGGCCAATGCCAGGTGGGCCCCAGGCTTCAGGTGTCGCCTTCTGGAGTCTTCTAGATTATACTTTTTCACCCGTTCGGTCTTTCTCTCTATGTAAACCCGACATGTGGACCATCTTGGGTAGTTTTCAGCTGTCACCCTACAGAAATAGATATTCACCAAAACTCGTGGAATTCTATCAGTGGTAACCCTATATCTATCAAGTATTTATGAATAGGTCCATTTGCATGTTAAGTTGATGGTTGATTTTATGAGTTAACGACCGTCAACAAACTCCCCACACTTGTCTTTTACTCGTCCTCGAGGAAAAGGATGGATTACTTTAAGCATAGCCTCAAACCAAGACATCAACATTAGATTATCCCCGATCATACCTCGCTGCAAGGGATTCAAAGTGTCTATCATTGAACTTTGGGGAGTTGAAAGATGGAACAGTAAGTAGAGATCCTTCTTCTGTCAATCCTGTCACTTGGAGTTTTTATAATATTTTTGAAAAGAAAACTGAGCTTACCCTTCTCCATCATGTAGCACACTCGAATCACTTATTATATGTGGTATTTGTAGAACTCACCATTATGTATAGAGCACTCAAATCTCTCAATGTATGTAGTATTTATGGAACTCACATGAGGGATATGAAGAGTATGCCTCCTATTCTATAAAGGCTTATATGGAGTTTAAGGTATTTCAAGGAATGGCATTTTTATCTGCGTATATTGATTAGTTAAAAACGGGAACCACGGAGAGGGGGACCTTACTCTAGATCAAGTGTGTGCAAGTGTGTGGAATATTTGGTGGCTAAATTGATGATAATGATGCTCCTTCCCTCTCTTGCACACTCTTCTCTTGAACATTGCTTTGCTGATCTTCTCTTGAATGATGAATTGATCTTTTCCTGATTAACTCTTTGAGCTTCTTTGAGCTTCCTTTTCTTGGGATCAGAATACTTTGGAGCTCATGGGCTATCTCTTTCTTTCTTTTCTTTCTTCTTCTTCTTTTTTTTAACAACTGTTTTTGCATAGCCCATGTCTCAATCTTGGACACAATAACTTTCTTGAACATGATGATGACAATGATGACGATAATCTTCTCTCAAAATACTAGATGATGATAACAATCCTTGGAGCATATAGAAGTCCTAGAAAGTGTATGTATCCTCTCCCAGTGTAGGAGATGGATGAATGGCGGAAAGCATGTTTTTGCGTACTCCCAGTGTAGGAGCAGCAGATATATATGTGGGTGTAAGTGTACTTGATCATATGAGTAAGAGACCCTTCTCTTGGCTCTAACACTGCCAAGACTATTCTCAACACAAATAAAAAGCTTATGTGCTGGTCTTTTAGAATTTTTGTCGACGAGGCTCTATAGGCATTTATTACCACAGAGGAGAAGTATAGCTAAAATTTTAAGATTTTCGAAAAGAAATTCTCCAAGCAACTAGACATCAAGAAATCAGGTTCTCATGGTCCATGCTATCTCACTGTCCACAACAACCTAAGTAAAATGGGGTCCCTAAAAATAACGTTCCCAAAAGAATGAGGATTCCCAGGGAATTATCATGGTGTGAGTCTATCTTGGGGTCATGATTAAAATAATCTACCTTCTCGCATATAGCAAGTGATTTAATTCAAAGTGTTCCCCAGATGAATCGGAAAAACGTGATCGGTATAAAATTTGGAACGTAGGGAAGCAAACCTGACCGTGGACGAAAGCTGGAGCCAAGTGGGCCCACCCCAGGGGCGGCCGACTCTAGATATGGGGCGGCCCACTCTGGCAGGTGGCCCCTCGGGGTCCGCTTCGCCGAGCGTGACCTTTATGTCGTATCTTTTCAAATATTTTTACTGGTTCGCTGATATCCGTTAGTTTCGTCGTCGGTTGCCTCCCCCACACTAGATTCCTGTTATCTTCATTCACAACAAGGTGGAGACAAAAGAGGCAACATGTATGCAACAATAAATATAACTAAAAACTTCATTTCATCTTCATTAAGGCCTGGATTACAAGTATTGAGAGGAACTAAAATTGAACTAAACTTTAACTAAGCACACTGAAAACTAAAACTTTAAACTGAGCAATCTAAATCACACTAGGCCTTTTCGATGCTAAGATAAATCTTGTCTAATCAACTCGCTTCTCCAGAGCGTCTAACTTTTTCTCTAACTTGTCCGTCCTCTTCTCTAGTGTACGAAGTCTATCTATGAGAGTGACAATGCTACTGCTCTGGACACGTTGGCAGTTTTGCAGAGATGCAATAATGTTGCGCTGAGTTTCTAGCTCCGTCTCTAAGTCTGCAACGGTCTTGTGACGCTTCCTTGGAGCTTCTGAGGCGGCGAGAGCTGCTTTCGGGGCTTCCTTCGGAGGGACGAACTTCACCTTGCTCGAGTGAGCACGGACTCCCTCAAAATAAGAGCGCTCTCCAGTGCTATACTTAGCACAGACGATCTTTCCTTGCTTGTTGGTCTTCACTCCCATAAGCATCTCATTGTGCTTAGGAGGAAGGATCCTGGTGCCTTCTGGAAGCTTCACAATGGGACCCTTCGGTGTAGGTCCATCTAGGAGCAAAGGCTTGGGTGCAGCGATGACTGGTTGGGCGAAGTAGCAATGGTTGTAAGCCTGGGGTTTTGGAGGGATAGAGGCTAGAGGTTTTGGCTCAGCAAGAACGATGGCCTTGGACTCAGGCTCCTCCTTTGGGATGGTGTTGAGATCAATCCTGAATCGAATCAATCTCCTATCTAAATTCTCTGGCTCTGGCTTCACCATTGCTGCGTAGCAAGCTTGATGCTAGGAGGAGGAGGCTTTAGATGGAATGAGGTTGGCCTAAGGCTGGGCTTCTTTATATAGGGGGCTAGGAGAGCATCTAAAGGGAATCTCTGAAGGAATAATGCGTCAATGCGACCTCAAAAACCCTAATCGGCAAAAATTCCCGAAGGAAGAGTATGGAAGGATCACGAATGCAAAAGCTGGTGGTGAATGGTGGAGTCCATGGGGCGGCCGACTCTCCGGCCGGGCGGCCGCCTGCGCGGAGTGGGCTCCCGGCTCGGGGTTTTTTCGCAACCTATTTAGCGTATTTTTGCCATTCGGAAAAATTCCCCGGACCCGAAAAACGAAAAGTAAAAAGGTCGGGCCCAACTACCTAATTGAGAAAGAAATTTAATTCATCTATTTCACCTATTTCTTCAATGGGCTCTAAAAATATTTTAAGACGTTGACCATTTACCTTGAATATCGTACCTTCGTTGTTGCGAAGCGTAACGTCTCCATGTGATGATGAGCTTACAACTTCGAACGGTCCTTCCCATTTGCTTCGAAGCTTTCCTTGCCCGAAGAGTTTGACCCTGGAATTAAAAAGTAATACCTTGTCTCCGGGTGTGAACTCCTTGACCTTGATTCTCTTGTCATGCCATCTTTTCACTCTCTCTTTGTAAATTTTGGCATTGTGATAGGCTTTTTCTCTCCATTCTTCTAACTCAGAGATTTGCATCCTCCTCTTCTCTCCTGCTGCTTCTAGATCCATATTCCATTTCTTGATGGCCCAGTGAGCTTTGAATTCTAGCTCTACGGTAAGTGGCAGTCTTTCCATAGACCAGTTGATATGGTGACATCCCAATAGGTGTCTTGTATGCTGTTCGATATGCCCATAGTGCATCGGGAAGCTTGTCCTTCCATGCAGTTCCCATTTCATTAACTGTCTTCTGAAGAATATTCTTGATCTGTTTATTTGATGTCTCTGCTTGGCCACTTGTCTGAGGGTGATACGGAGTAGCGACGTTATGGCATACTCCATGCTTCAATAAGTATTGCTCGAAATGCTTGTCGATGAAATGTGATCCTCCATCACTTATGACTATCCTTGGGACACCGAATCTTGGGAATATTATTTCTTCGAACATCTTCTTGGAGCTAAAACTATCTGCCTTTTTGCATGGCAGAGCTTCGACCCATTTGGACACATAGTCCACTGCTACGAGGATGTATTCACATTTCTTCGATGGTGGAAATAGTCCCATAAAGTCAACTCCCCAGACATCAAAGAGCTCAATCTGAAGATTGTTGATGAGTGGCATGGCATCCCTTGAGTTGATGTTGCCATGTCTTTGACAAGGACTGCATCTTCGAATGAAATCTTTTGTGTCTTCATACATTGTTGGCCAGAAGAATCCACATTGCCAAATCTTTGCATGTGTACGGAACACCCCATAATGACCTCCATATGGTGATGAGTGGCATCTTTCAATGATTTTGATTCCTTCTTCAGTGGGCACACATCTTCTGAGCAGGCCATCAGAACACACTCGGAAGAGGTAGGGTTCATCCCATATGTGAGTACGGCTCTCCTGGATAAGTTTCTTTTGTTGTCTCCTGGTGATACGTAACCTGTAACCATAAAATTAACAATATCTGCATACCAGGGGTCAGATCTCGTTGATTCCGTAGAGCATGTCGTCCGGAGTGCATCGTTGATGGGTAGTTCCTGTGGTTTCTCAAACCGCATTCTAGACAAGTGATCGGTAACAGAATTTTCTACTCCCTTTTTATCTTTTATTTCTAAGTCAAATTCTTGGAGTAATAAAATCCATCTTATCAAACGAGGTTTAGCATCTTTCTTAGTGAGCAAATATTTCAAAGCCGCATGATCAGTGTAGACAATCACTTTGGCACCCACTAAGTAAGATCTAAACTTATCAATAGCAAAGACAACAGCTAGAAGCTCTTTTTCAGTAGTAGCATAATTAAGCTGAGGTCCTGTCAAAGTTTTGCTAGCGTAAGCTATTGCATGATGCTTTTTATCCTTAGTCTGTCCTAACACTGCTCCTACAGTGTAATCACTTGCATCGCACATAATTTCAAAAGGTAGAGTCCAATCAGGGGGTTTGAATGATTGGAGCAGAAATAAGTGCTTTCTTAAGGATTTCAAATGATTGTAAACAGGCATCATCAAAATCAAAAGGAACATCCTTAGCCAATAAGCGGGTAAGAGGTCTAGCGATGAATGAGAAATCTTTTATGAATCTACGATAAAAACCAGCATGTCCAAGGAAACTTCTAATTCCTTTCACATTGATAGGAGGAGGCAGTTGTTCTATTACTTCTATTTTGGCTCTATCTACCTCGATGCCTCTTTCAGACACTAAGTGTCCTAGCACTATTCCTTCTCTAACCATGAAATGACACTTTTCCAATTAAGGACTAAGTGTTTTTCCTCACACCTTTGCAAAACTCGATCTATGTTTTCAAGACACTCATCAAAAGTTTTTTCATAAACCAAAAAATCATCCATGAAAACTTCCATAATCTTTTCAATCATATCAGAAAATATAGACATCATACATCTTTGAAAAGAAGCTGGCGCATTACATAACCCAAAAGACATCTTACGGTAAGCAAAGGTTCCATAAGGGCATGTAAAGGTTGTTTTGTTTTGATCATTAGGATGGATAGGGATTTGATGATATCCAGAATATCCATCTAGGAAGCAGAAGTAAGAATGGTTGGCTAATCGCTCTAGCATCTCATCAATGAAAGGCAAAGGAAAGTGATCTTTTCTTGTTGCCTTATTAAGCTTTCTATAATCTATGCACATTCGCCATCCTGTGACGGTTCATTGAGTTATCAACTCATTCTTCTCATTTTGGACAACAGTCATGCCTCCCTTTTTAGGCACAACTTGGACAGGGCTGACCCACTCACTGTGTGGCACGGGATAAATAATCCCAGCGTGCAAAAGTTTTAAAACTTCTTTCTTAACAACTTTCCTCATCGCATTATTGAGTCTACGTTGGGGTTCTCTAGATGGTGGAACATCGGGATCTGTGGGAATGCGATGGGTACAAAGGGCAGGACTAATTCCTTTAAGGTCCCGGAGTGAGTAGCCAAAAGCTTTTTGATGTTTTTCTAGGACAGCCATCAAGCGAAAAGTTTGCTCCCGAGTGAGAGTATCACTTATGATGACAGAGAATCGGATCATTTCCTAGAAAGGCATATCTAAGACCGGTGGTAAGAGTTTGAACTCAATAGGAGGCCTAGGTGGTAAGGTAAACTCATCTAAGGGTTCATTCTCGGAAGGGTCGGCTTCTTCTTCTATGAAGAATCTAGCTTCGTCTTCTAATTCTCGTTTAACTAGGAATTCTAGAGAAGCCGCTCTAAATTCCTCCAATGGATCATAATGTGGATAGGGCTCGGTCCTAGCCTTTAAAGAGTGTGAAATGGACATTGCAAACTGGAGTTTCTTGCCTAAACAAATGTTAAGTTTCCCGGTTTGTCCTTCATAAAGAAGTCTTCTAAATGGTTGTCCTATCAACGATGGAAATCCCCTATGTCAAAGACATAAAAGCTTAAGTGAACAGGGGTTCCTTCTACCCGGAGTGGTAGGACATGTAGGATTCCTAAACAAGGAAGAATTTGTCTTGAGAGATTTTTTATGAACTTCACTTTGTTGGGGTTAATGTCATGTCTCTCTCGCAAATATTTTGCTAGTGTGGTAGACATGATATTTATACCCACAACTGGATCATAGAGAGCGTCTATGCGATCATTATTAATCATGCAATGAATGGGAAGAGAAGATGAATTTAAACGAATTATTTCGGAGGAAAGCTCTGACTCTTCTAACCATTCATTGCTCATATCAGACACTAAATCTCCTGAGGTCTTTCCTGTTGGTATATCCTCATCAATATTGCATGGCTTGATTGGGTGATATTTGCCTTGTGGCTTCTTCACTTTGTGACAGTTGAAGATGTTTCCAAAATCGAAAAATAGATCAGGTTCAATATCTAGCATAAAATCAGGAAGTGGAATGTCTTCCTTGTCTTGCTCAAGACATGGGTTAGCTGAAGTTGATGGTGTATCTCGGCAAAGGTTTGGCTTCGGCTACTTGAGGTTCTACCTCTAGGAGGTAGTCTAATTCACTGGATAGGATTTGGTCTAAGATTGATCTTGCTTTCTCGAGATATGCAAGAATGATCCTCCTAAAGTTGTGTCGAGCAATTTTCTACCTGTCTCTACTCGACCTTCATAAAAGTGTTGTAAAAGAATGGGATCGGTAGACTAAGGTCCGGGCTGATGCTAAAAGTGTAGTAAAATGATTCTAGGATGAGGCCAAAGATTCTTCAGGTTCTTCCTTAATGGTCAGAACCTTGACTCTAAGGTCGACGATTTGGGAGATGGGATAGAAATCTAGGCAAAAGTTGGAGCGTAAGGATCCCCAATCCCCTTGTTGCTTACCTACGGCTTTATCATACCATTGTCTAGCTTTTCCCTTTAATGAGAAAGGAAATAGCTTCCAACGGAGGGTTTTGTCGGACATGCCCTCTATGCGAAGACAGTCACATGTTTGCTCAAAGTCTCTAATGTGAAGGTAAGGGTTTTCGTCTCCTTCTCCCGAAAAGGATAGGCTTTGGACCAATGCAATCAACCGCGGACTCACCTATAGCTAGGTGTTTGGATAGGTTGTGATGACTCTTGTGGCACTAGGTGGTCTCCGTGGGTGCGAAAATTGAAAGATAGGAATGGAATTTAAATTATCCATAAGGATAGAAAAAGATAAAATACACGAAAAAGTAAAGTGACAGAAAAAAGTAAAAGTATAGGTACAAGGTAGAGCAAGATTTAGGTTATCTAAGCAGACCGTCTTTCTCCCCGGCAACGGCGCCAGAAATGCTTGTTGACACTAGATACGCACACGATAGAATCAAAGAGAAATAATCCACAAGCGCACGGATATCGGTGAGCACTTCACCCGGGAGATAATTCCTGAGTATCGTATTTGTTTTTATCCGCTAGGAGAAAACGTGCAATAGACTAACCCGATCTTTACTACTACCCCGGGCTGCTAGTCAAGTGAGAATTAAGCGATATAGAGAGAACTCCTTCGTCGCCTTCTTCTAACCTATGGCAAGCTTTGAGACTACTATTCTAAGGGGGTACACGAGGAAAAGACACCGCAAAGGATGCTAAACCGGGCACAAAGGACCTACCTTACCTACCAACGGGAAGTGGATTACAAAGGTAATAAAGGGATTGTCACTTCTCTCACTACTACCACGGTTCCGGTCGAATAGGGAACATCTACAAGTGAACCTAGCCTAAGCACCACGCTTATGCTAAAGAACGATTACTCTATTCCCAACGCGAAACGAATAAAGTAAACTTGTAAACCAAAGAACAATAATAACAACGAACTTACTAGTATTAGAAGTTGAATTGTCGAATGATCCTAAAACCAAGCCTCGGGTTAGGAGACTTGATCCCGCAGGTACACTAGAGAGGAGACACCGACAGGCCGGGCTTCCTCCAAATCTACCTCCACTCTATACTCTCTCAATCTCTCTTGATACTAATACCCTATAGAGATAGATCCATTCGAGGACCCTTCTCTATCTAACTCTCTCTCTACGGAATGAAGTCTTGAATGAATTGGAGAATGAATTAGGGTTTCACCCGAGGGGGCCGGGGGCTCGCTTATATAGCCCCCTAGGATTAACCACAGCCCTCGGATCAAACCGACCTAAATGGACGATAATTATTCATTTTTAAAGTCGGTGGAGGCAGGATCCGCGAGCCTCCACCTGATTGGTCCAGGTGGAGGGGCGGCCGACCATGAGCTTGGGGCGGCCGCCTCTGGCCAATGCCGAGTGGGCCCTGTGCTTCAGGTGTCGCCTTCCGAGTGTTCTAGATTATACTTTTTCACCCGTTCGGTCTTTCTCTCTATGTAAACCCGACATGTGGACCATCTTGGGTAGTTTTCACCGTCACCTGCAAAATAGATATTCACCAAAACTCGTGGAATTCGTCGGTGGTAACCCTATATCTATCAAGTATTTATGAATAGGTCCATTTGCATGTTAAGTTGATGGTTGATTTTATGAGTTAACGACCGTCAACAAATGGCAAAAGCACAATGCCTTCGGTGAGGTACAAACACTTCTGAGCGATTGAGAGAATCATTCAAGGAACTTGAGTTTCTTTTACAAAAACTTTCAAAACCTCCGGAGACTTGGTTGATCTTGGGTAGAAGATAAGCAACGCTTGTGAATCTGTTCTATCTTGCAATTTCCCAAGACTCGAGAAAGCTGGAAAAGCCCCATTTTGTCTTAAGATAATAACAGGGTGAGCAGTCATGCCGATTTATTCAAACTTCGGTAGAAATCTTGCTTATACGCTTGGTACATTTGACTTATGATCGGCATAGTAGCAACTCCTGATCAACAACCTAAGGCTGAGCTTTGCTCGGGACGAGCAAAGGGTAAGCTTGGGGGATCTTGTTGGCGGTCCTTATCTACGATTTTATACCGCCAATTAGACATGAAAAAGGGTGAATTATATATTCCTATGCACATATACATGTGCAACTAACCCAAATCCACGTGCACTAGGAAATATACTGTCATTGCAGTAATCATATAAAACTGCAGGGATTAAATATCGAAAAGGCGCTTTCTGGAAAGCGCCAAACCAACCTAAGAAGGGAAGAGCCACCTCGGGACCAGAATGGGCCGAAACACCGAATCATCATGGCCCAGGCCCAAGGAGGAACCGACCTGACGAAGTCGGTCAGGGGGAGGCGGCTCGCGCCAGGGGTGCGCTCGCGCCCTCCCGACTGCCAGGTAGGGCCGGCCAGTTGGAGGTCGGTACATTGATGGCGGAGGGCGGCGGCTGGTGTTCTTTCCAAATCAGCCCCGAACCGACTGACCAAGATATAAAAGGGGAGAAGAAATCCATTCTACACACACATTCATTTGGTCTCTCTCTCTCCCTCACCTCCACTTGTTCCTTAGCTTAGAGCTAGTAGTGTTGGAGCTAGGAAAGCTACCAAGGAGAGCTTGTCTCCTAGGAAGAAGAGATACATCTTGGCAATTATCTACGGAGTGTTCTTCCTTGTTCAAGTTCTTATACTTTATATACTGCTTAGTGTATGAACTAGAGCATAGTCTTGATCATGTTCATGTTGGTGCATATGAACTAGAGCCTAGTTCATATGATCAGTTCATAGCATGTTCATCCCTATTCTTCATCGTTCATGTGTTTTATAGGATTAGAGTCCATGATGGGAATGGAGTAACGGTTCGATGTTCTTTCGGGTTTGCCTTTGTTCTAGCTCGTCCATCGGTAGGGTGGGAGTCCTGGGGGAGCATAGGTAGTTCCTTAGTATGCGGACGTGGTGTCCGGATACGAGGGAGCCTTCGAATATGATGGCATGCCACGGTTGAGGGGTAGGCGGCAGGTGGTGACAGCCCTGTCCGTCCCTTGTAATCCCCCACGTCCGTATGTCGTGTAGGAGTTCGTAAATGCCTCTATCGGCTGGCAGACCAGCTGCGGGGGTCTCCCTGTTACTTTAGGCTCTGACTTGTCTCTAACTCTGTATAACATGTGACTTAGCTAATCTACGCCTAGCAGTATACGACCAACCAGCTCCAGTAGATTTATTCTTTATTCTTTCCGTTTCTTTTATTCCTTGTTTCTCTATATCCTTGAGTGAAGACCAAGTGTGTGTCCACTATCCTCAAATTACCGTTTATCTTACCCCTGCATAGCACTAAGGCTTATTTCAATGATGTGAAGTACCATATCCATGTGCTAGAGCTATTTTACACCATGCCTTCCTTTGGGAAAATATAAATAACGATACCCTGACATACTTCCGGGTGAAATGCTACAATGATAGATCCGTGCGCTTGCGGATAATATCTTTAGAACACGACTATCACCCTGGCGTTTCTTGGCATGACCACTGGGATGTAACAATTCTAGTGATTGCGTTAAGAAATGCCAACAGCTTTATAGTGAGACCCTGCTCATTCACCTTGGTAGTGTCATGGGAGTAATTGACCCGAGCAAATGGGAATCATGACTCACAGGTAAATGGTACACCTCTGTGCAGAGTTAAATCGATTTATCGTCCGTGCCCACGGACGGCGTATGCCTTAAAACCGAGGGAACTTTATATGTTCATTTAAATTGTTTATGTGCAATTCATTTATTCAGTTTCACTTGATCATGTGGTTATGAGATTATACTTGTTATACTTGCGGAGTTCGACATGGACTCACTCTTGCAATTCCCCACACACCTCAGGAGTGGAGTTTAGGCTTGTGACCAACCAGTCAGTTTGGATCCAGTGGAGTGGAGTCTAATCTGAAGATCGGAGTTGTCTTCCCGTTGTTTGCTACCTAAGGATATATCTCTCTTGTACTAAGGTTATTTATTAAGCATTGTTTACTGATACTACCCTTTACTTGTAGCTATATGTGGGAATTGACTCCTAGGGCTCACATATGGTGTATATCTGGTTTTGTTCTTAAAATCGGGTATTACATTCCCTGTGGACAAATACGATACCTTGGAATACTCCCGGGTGAAGGCTACAATGGTACTTCGTGCGCTTGCGATGTTATTTGCATATGCTAAGATTTGTCAACACCCTCCTTCCCTAGTGACTCGCTCCGAGGATGCCCGCTCGGTGACCCATCACCGCTCCTTCCCCAGTGACTTGCTCCGACGACCCCTCCTGATGACCCGACTATCTGCCTCCCTCTTACGCCCGACCATCCGCCTCCCACCATAGTGTAGGCACAACCCTAGCTCTACGCCTCTGCCATGCCACCGCAACTGTCACACTCACTCACTCCACTCGATTTGGTGAGGACTTGCTCCGGTGTCACTCGACTTTGAGGTAGCAGGGCGACCCCCTCACTGGTGGTTGTGCCTGGCGCGCCCCTCTTAAGTGGCGGCAAATTTGTGCACAAGGTGTCTGCACCTTGCTTGTATCGGCTAGGATGAGGACCACGGGGAGCTCGCCCCGGTGGAGCACCCATGGGGGCCTGCAGCGGCCGAACCCAACCTCATCCATGGGTGGCAGACAGATTCACTCCATGTTGAGGAAAGGAGGGAGGAGAAAGATAAGAAAAGCTTGCCCTCAGTGATAAATGGGTCTCATTTGTAAGTGAATATTATTCGGGTTGTTCGGCTAATATGTTTTCCGGATAATTTTGGCTGATTCAATAGTTTTCTATGAGAAAGAATAATCATCGGACGACCGCTATCGGGTGTCGTCGACCTATCGGGCGTTCTTCGTCAGCTCCACGTCCTTGCTCGGTGCAAAGGAGCTCTGGAAGACTAAAGCGCCCTAAAGGCCAAGCTTTTCATTTGGCTAGCACTACATCGTCGACTCTAGACCATGGACTGGCGGAAGCGTCATGGACTCCAGGACGATGATGATTGCAACCTGTGAGGGCAAGCTGTGGAAACAAGGACTCATCTCTTCGTCGGATGTGTCGTGACCAGGGAAGTTTGGTTCAAGCTCCTCTCGCGTCTAGGTTTGCAGGTCCTAACGCCGTTTGCAGGGGTTAACTTGGCCACCTGGTGGCTCGGGCAACGATAGTGGTTGGCGAGCGAAGGGAAGGCCGTTTTCGACACGCTGTTCGTACTTGTCACCTGGACGATTTGGAAGGAGAGGGTGTTCACTCAAAGGGCGTTGGCTACAAGACAAATCGTTCAGATGGTTCTCAAGGAGGCCGATGCCTAGCAGGAGGCTGGCTATTCGCTGATTGATGCTTGTGTCAGTGTTTGGTCGCACAATTTGGTTGATTTGTAATAAACAGTTTAAGTAGTATCCACTATCCAGTAGATTAGGTTTTGGCTCGCTGGCGACGGCTCCTCGCCTTCATCTTCTGACCTCCTTGTACTAGGTCTATTGGCCACTCCTTTCATCTTAATGAAAAATGGGCGTATATGTCTAGAATAAGCTGAAATGGAAGCTAAAACTAGTTCATGCATATGTATGATTCTAGTTTGGGGGCTTCCGTTGGAGCATATGCAAAATAATAGGGCAACAAAATTAAAAGTACCAAGACATAGTTCGATTTGCTCTTAGCAGTTTGATCCAAATAGTCACCTCATGACTATTATATGTTTTTAAATTATTACTAGTATATGAAATTTACTTTTTTAGAAAAGAGGATACATTAATATCTCAGTATCTGCATCGATTAATCATATTGTTGTTTCATATTACACACATATTCACAGAGGTCAATGCAATCTCAAAAACAAAATTTTGACCAAAAAGGAAAAGGGTAAAGATTCCTAAAGCAACTTCTATGACGTATTTCTATTAGCGAATTGAATCTTCAACCGTTTCTCGCAAACACCTCCATCGTGGCTGACTCGATCTTCATGCAACCTATCTTTATCATTTGGCGATTCTCCTTCTTCAGAAGCAGGGACCAAAACCTGATCAAATCGCCAAAAGATAACCTCGAGTTTCTGAACAACGATCTTTTTCTTTATTTACTATCCTTTTCCACACACACAACCAGCAGAAAGTCTTAGCCTCTACATATACACAAATCTAATCAAATGAGAATAGGTGTCAATAGAAATAGATTCGGATTCCAAACAGTACAGGCTTCAATGTCCAAAAACCCGACACCGATACGTATATATATTCTGAGGATCGACAAGCAGGCCCCCACCAGCCGTGTCCAATCGATCGTCCTCGCCGTGACCGTGATGGGGATCGCTCCGAGCAGGTTGCCTCCGAACGACGACGACCGCCCGTGCGACGCGGCGACGGTGGCCGCGCGGCAGCGCTCCTTCGAGTTCTTCAAGTCGATCGACCCCGGGCGGTCGTTCCGCTGGACGGGGCACGCCTATTTCATGTACAAGTGCAGCGGCGGCGGCGTAGAGAGCGCGCGCCCCGTCTTCCGCGCCGCGCTCGCGCGCTGCGCCGACTACCCCCACGTCTACGGCGCCTGGACCAGCATGGAGCTGGACGACGGCGGCGGCGGCCCCTCAGCCGCCAGGGCGCTCTACGAGGAGTGGCGCGCCCGGAACGAGGCCGAAGGACGCGACGACGACCGGGCGGCGTCCCTGTGGTACCACTACATCATGTTCGAGATCGAGCACGGCGGCGCCGCCCGCGCGCGCGCCCTGGCCGACGCGGCCGTCGCGGCGTGCCCCCGGAACGCCGAGGTGCGCGCCGAGTGCGTCCTGGCCGAGGTCAGGCTCGGCGACGACGCCCGCGCGCGCGCGGCGTTCGACCGTGCACTCGCCGACTTGGCTGGCGACGAGGAGGCCACAAGACAGTTCATGCTGGAGGTCCGGCGAGGTGGTGCCGACCTGAGCGAGGAGTGGTTTGGGGGCTGCCTGCACTTCTGCCGCGGATGGTGGTTCCGGCCGCCGCGCTGGTGGGAGCAGATTTAGCTGCTGCTCATGCGCTTGTTTGACTCATCTGCCTGGGAGAAGTTGTGTTTGTCTGGGAAGTAAACATGCATGCCCCTTTGTTTTTCGGTTTTCTTCAAATATAAAGATGCATTTTTTTAAGATTTTCTCTCGTGCTTGGCTTGGTTTTATATACGAGATATGCATTGTAACATGATTTGACAAACGGTCTTGACATCGCATCAAAATTAAGTAACCTATACTACCTCGTTCCCTTGGATGAAAAACCAACATGCATCGCATACTCCATGGCTACCCACGCACGTAGACAGGGTCGATCATAGCTAGCACGATGGAGCAGGGATTGTGATGGTGAGTTCCTGAAGCAGGGGAAGGACCCTCTGCCCAGCTGGCCGCGTGTCTTCTTCTCATTGGTGGGCCATCCCGGTGCAGGCGAGCTCCCTCTGCTCCCTCTTCTTTCCGACGGCAGGCCATCCCTGGCACGACGGCCGCCTTCGCGTGCGATCATGGGCACACGACGACCTCCTACGCCCGCGGCCGCGAGTGAGTAGTAGCCACCTCCGGCGAGCAATCTACCCCGACTCCGTCCTCCCCTGTGCGGCGCTGCCCTTCCTCCTCGTGAGGCGCCCTTCTCCGCCGGACCCAAGCCTAACTGCCGGACCTAGCTCCCACCAACAACCATAGCTCCCACCGGCAACCAGCAAGCACCAACGTCCGCGGAATGCCAACCCCGGCGCGGCCTCCGTCCGCCCGGCAGGTGGTCTCCCCTACGCCCCGGTGTTCCTTCCCGTCGTAGGCGACCTTCCCCCGACACGGCTTCAATTCTCTTAGCTTTGATTCTTCCTAGATGGCAAAGAGGAGAGGCCACGTCATTGACTGAGAAACTAAATTTGGGTGTCATAATTTAGGCAGTACTATTGGAGACAACAATAACCTATAGATATAGGTAGTAGAAAAATAGCTAGCTACCTAAATCGACTTTTAGGTAGTCTGATTTAGGTAGCATTGCTGGAGTTGCTCTTAGACCGTGTTTGATAGTGAGTAATGTTTTGGCTTCTGGGTACAACCATTGCTCGAACGCCACGAAAAAGAAAAGAAAACTAGGAAAAACCAATTTGAACCGATTCTCGTTTTGTTACTAGTCTAGATAAACACTCAAAACATGTTTTCTCCTTATTGCCATTTGCTCGTCAAATACTTGGTAATAAAATAATTAATATGTGATTTAGAAATGATATCGCTAATCTAACCTTTTGATTCATTATTAGTTGGCGATGAACTGATAAGTGTGAGTCAAAATGATTTGTTCCCCCACCAAAAAATGAAAGCGTTTTGACTCTCGTCTGTCTTCCGGGCCCCACCTGTCAGCCTAGTTGGGCCTTGGGCCGAAGCAGCGGAATTAGATTGGCAGCCAATTCAGTTTAGTCGTCTTCTTCCCTGTCTCCCCAATTCGACCAAACCCTCGCGCCGCCACAGCAACAATCCAAGCATGCCGCCGCCGCCGCCGCCGCCCCCGGCGGCAGAGCTGATGGAGGAACTAATCGAGGAGATCCTCCTCCGGTTCCCGCCGCACGACCCCGCGAGCCTCGTCCACGCCGCGCTCGTCTGCAAGCGGTGGTGCGGCCTCGTCTCCGGCCCCGGCTTCAGCCGCAGGTTCCGTGAGTTCCACCGCACGCCCCCCATGCTGGGGTTCCTCAACAGCATCCCCGACTACTACTACATCAATGTCGAGGCCCACTTCGTGCCCACAACTGCCTTCGTCCCGCCGCACGCCGAGCACCGCCACTGCCGCGTGCTCCTGGAACTCCGTGGGAGAACCTTTGCGGAGGATCGCCTCGTGGTCTGGGACCCCATCACGGACGAGCGGAGGGAGCTTCCAGTTCCCACGCAGTCGGGGGACGTGTTCAAAAGGAATGCAGCGGTTGTCTGCGCCGCCGGCGGGCCGTGCGACCATCTCGACTGCCACGATGGACCCTTCCTCGTGGTCTTGGTGGGATTCACCTCTAAGCACACGATCATCTGCAGCCGCTTATCCAGTGCGGCTACTTGGAGCGAGAAGATCTCCATTGGGGCTCCTCCCGCCAGCTGGTCTCTTCCCTTTGCACCCTGTGCGTTCGTGGGGAATGCACTCTACTTTGGTTCTCCAAATGAAAGCCGAGCTCTCAGGTATGATTTGGAACGGCATGAAATGTCTTTGATTGGACTACCACAATCATTTGGGCAGCGTGTTGTTGTGCTCAGAACCACAGAGGATGATCGCCTGGGTTGCGCTATCATATATCAATCTAAACTCTACATGTGGTCGAGGAAAGATGGTCTTGAAGCAGATACCGCATGGACACAGGACAGAGTCGTTGAGCTTGAAGTGCCGCTCCGTCGCAGTGCCATCTTAACCTCACCTGATCTGGTTGGCTTCGCGGATGCGATCGGTGTCATTTTCATAAGGGCGGGTGATGTGATCTTCACAGTTGATCTCAAGAACTGTAATGTGAAGCAAGTTTGCAAGGGCAGAGGACGATATGCCATTGTTCCCTACTTTAGCTTCTACACTCCAGGTACATCTTTCCCTGGTTCTGTAGGTTTTCCAGTGATTTTCAGAATGAGTAATACTATAGTTGATACTATGAAATCTAGGCTTAGGGATGATTTAATTATGGAATGTCACCCAATCTGATAACACTGAGTTCATCCTTCCGAAACCTTTGGTTACAGATAATTTTAGAATCTGGTTAGATATCCCCTTTGAAATTATCCGTCTATTACATATATGTCATATTCGATGGTAGGTTCCTGAAAACTTTGCCTCAGCTAGAAACCTAGGACTTTTTATAGCTTTAATGAGCTTCTGTGGTGTGCCTACACACTCATTAGCTCTGATCCATCAATATGACTTGATATCAGCACTAAAATGACAGACATATCTATCTTTGTGTTCCTGTGATTTCCTGCTTGTATAATTTTGAGAAGCAAGTGTTTATCAAAGGCACATTTCATTCTCTAGTAAGTTAATGTGAAGCATATTTGCAAGGGCAGAGGACAATATGCCATTGTTCCTTACCTTAGCTTCTTCACACCAGGTACATCTTTCCCTGGTTCTGTAGGTTTTCCAGTGATTTTCAGAATGAGTAATACTCTAGTTGATACCATGAAATCTAGGCTTAGGGATGATTTAATTATGGAATGTCACCCTATCTTCCGAAACCTTTGGTTACAGACAATTTTAGAATCTGGTTAGATACCCATTGGAAATTATTTGTCTATTACATATATGTCATGTTCGATTGTAGGTTCCTGAAAAATTTGCCTCAGCCAGGATCTTTTATAGATTTGATGCCCTTCTACACTTCAGATGTGGTGTGTCTATCTTTAATCATACTCACCTATTAGCCCTCATCCATCAATATGACTTGATATCGGCACTAAAATGACAGCCATATCTATCTTTCTGTTCCTGTGATTTCCTATTTGTATAATTTTGAGAAGCAAGTGTTCATAACAAAAAGGCACATTTCATCATTCTTTAGTCAGCTACTGTTATTCTCAAAAATCGTAAATTTCTGCAGTTTTGGGAGCAACATGTAGAGGTGAAGGGACCAAGTGCTGTTGTCTCGAGTCCATGAAAAACTCAAGGTGCTTATGCGAGGACTTCATTATCAAGGGGAAATTGGGTAGTAGTAATGCTAAGTCACATGTTACCTGTGGTGGTACTGGTACAACATTGCTGCATTAGTGAGATTGGTGCTAATAGACTCCAGGTTTCTTTATGATTCTTTAAGCCAGAATTTCTCTTAATCCTTTTAGGTTGTGTTGCTTCCAAGGTTTATCAGGCTTGTATTTAAGCAGTTAACACTGCATTGTTCTACTTTTCATTGATTATATGTGGCTGTTTGTAGTGGAACCTGAAATCAGCATTGTCCTACTTTTCATTGATTATATGTGGCTGTTTCTAGTGGAACCTGAAATCAGCATATCATCCTTTTAATAGTATCAGGGCACAAAAAAATAGTCGTTATGAAATGATTCATTTTATCCCATTTTAATAGTGTCCTGACCCCCCAAAATGATTCCTTTTAATAGTATCTGGATCAAGTGCTTTGTCGTCAGGTCTCATTAGGTTTACAGCCAGAGTATGATGTTTGTCCATCTAGATGGTGAGCTAAGTTCAAGTTATCACAGAACCGAGCACAAATCCATTCCCATTTGTTTAGTTTGACTTTTCCTAACACTTCGTTGTTTATCAGTATTGTTTGTCCTGTCTGAATGTATCATGTTCGTAGCTGGAGTTGATGGTGAATCGTGCCTTGCTTGTCGAATAGCGAATATGATTACAAAGCTTGAAAAATGTTCAGAAAAAGGGACAACCTATCCTGTTGTGTTATTCTGAATGGTTGGCGGGGCTTCTCTCCTCTTGGGAAAAGTGGTTGTTTTCTGACATGAAGATGCACGCGTTTCGTTTTTGAAAAATGACCCTACCGTTGTGTCTCAGTGAAGGAGCGTTGGGGGTACTGTCTAAGTTTCAGTAAACAGGTATGCGTGCCTGACAAATAGAGTTGCAGAGCTCGTCTTGGATAACCGGTGGCGTTAGTTGACGATATTCAACGTACTTGTCTGAATCGAAGTGGTGAATACTTGATGAACTATCTGGCATTTGAATGACGTAATAACAAGATGGTAACAGGAACACTGAACTTGGAACCTTGAATGTTACAGCTCAAAGATTGTAAGGCATTGACAATTATTATTATATACAAACATATATGTATTGGCTGTTCAATTTCAAGAATTGTTTCACTTTAAAATCAAGGGATTTTCTGGCATACAAAATGCAATTTGATTTGCCAATGAGAATAATAGCCTGGTTGGATTAGGCCTTGGGCCAAAGCGCGTTAACCGTGCCTGGTGGGCCCACCTGGCAGAAGAGATTAGCCAGCATAGGTCCGCCACATGCTTTTCCTTAGCTTATTTATAAATTTGAAACATAACAACAACATAGTAAAGAGCATAATTTCCATCTCATGCAAACATTTTTATTAGGATTTTTATTTTAAATCTTGCCTCTTCTTGTAGTTGAAATGTAAGAGTCACGCCATCAAACATTATCATGGCTTTTCATGTGTATACAAAATATTTATTTTTTTATCACAAAAGAAACTTCTTTATTTTTCTAAATTCAAAGAGTGTCTCGTATCTGATATGTACCAACAAAAGATATATTGTATAATTTAACACTAAACTTTTTAAAATAAGAATCGTCTTATTTAAAAATTTGTTCAAAATATCATTTCTTTGACATGGCTTCCTTTATTAATAGAAGTCCTTTTAATATTGACTTAAATTTGACTTTTTTTATTAAACTTTTTAAATAAGATAAGTGGTCAAACTTAGTCTTGAAAAAGTCAAACATCTTATAAATTCGAATGGATTAAGTATATTTCATGAAACATAAGCGCCATAACAAAAGATATATAATTTAGCACAAAACAAATTTAATTAAATTTAAATAAATAATGAAATACACAAAAAGTGATTGCGTCATCTTTAATTTTTTTCCATCGTCCACCACAAAGCTTGAAAAAGTGCATTGGAAAGATGACCTAGGAAAAGTACCTCTACAAACTTTCATGTCATATAAAGACGAGGAGTAAAAAGGATGACAAGAGGGCATTCTATAGTCTTCTACTCAAAACGAATAAGACTCTCGAACGACCAGTGAAAATTAACGTTCGTGAAGAAGATAAAGATGTGACGTTTGGCAACAAAAAAAAATGATTTGACCAGTCGAGTTATGTAATCCTTAGCCTCGCTGCCACCTAGGCTCCACCAGCCAGCATGGGTTGGTCCTTTGGGCCGCTGTAGGTAAATCAGAATGTTCTTCCATTCAGTTCAGCACATCGACCAAATCCTCCCCTCGTGCCACCACATCCAGGCTTGGCGCCGCCGCCGCCGGCCCTGCGGAGGAGCTCGGCGAGGCGATCCTCTTCCGCCTCCCGCCCGACGAGCCGGCGTGCCTCTTTGTCACCAGAGATACTGCTAATGCTATTCCAGAAGATGGCCAAGGGGATGACGTTGAAGACGGAGACGACCAAGGCGCCAACCAGCTCAGGAGGACCGGCCGAAAGAAGAAGCCGAACCAGCGAGTAACTGGGCTGGAGTGGCTGTAAGTCTTTGTATCGGTCCTGCGAGGCCCATGTCGAAGGGGAAGCCCAACTCGTGCTCCTCTTGTAACAGCTAGCGTGGAGAGAAGGACTCACTCTTGAACACGAAACTGAAACCGTGCCCCGTGGGCGACGGCGGCGGCGGCTGTGAGCTCCGGCGGTGCCGAGTGATCTGAGTTCTTGTAGTCAAACTATCTTAATATCGAATCGTATATCGTTCATCCGGTAACTGGAATTGGAGAGTTAATCCACGAGCGGACAGAAGTCTAAGGTGGACTGAAATTTTCTCCTTTTATTATTATTAGGTAATAGATAATAGATAATAGATATATTATTTATTAGAGGTATAGATAAATGCCGGATTACATGCGGGGTCCGATCGGTATCGTGCCAAGCAAAGTCCGCCACTACAGGGAATTGGGGTACAATTCTATGCTGAACAGGTGGTTGCCCGCCCTAAAATTTGCTATGCAACTGAAGCAATTTGGTCACTTGCGACCTCATGTGTTGATTTTTTGCTTTAACAAAATTTGACGACTCCACTAGGTGTCACGATCCAGATAAAGCTTTGCAAAAAACCCTATGAAGCCCAAGTTGAGCCCTTTCTCACAAGCGGTGTGCCCTCCTTCACTAGTGACTTGCTCCGTGGATGCCCGCCTGGTGACCCATCACTGCTCCTTCCCCAGCGACTTGCTCCGACGATCCCTCCCGATGACCCGACTATCTGCCTCCCTCTGACGCCCGACCATCCGCCTCCCACCATAGTGCAGGCACAACCCTAGCTCTCCGCCTCCGCCATGCCACCGCAACTGTCACACTCACTCACTCCACTCGATTCGGTGAGGACTTGCTCCGGTGTCACTTGACTTTGAGGTAGCAGGGCGACCCCTCACCGGTGGTTATGCCTGGCGCGCCCCTCTTAGCTGGTGGAAAATTTGCACACGAGGTGTCCGCACCTTGCTTGCTCGTAGCGGCTAGGATGAGGACCACGAGGAGCTCGCCCCGGTGGAGCACCCATGGGAGCTGCAGCGACCGAAGCCAACCTCATCCATGGGTGGCGGACAGATTCGCTCCATCGGGTGGGGTGCGCTCGGTGGGTGACCGGGCCCTGGGCTTGCAGGGCGTAGTAGGCTTTTTTTTTTTTTTGTTTTTTTACATCTATTAACTGCAGCGGGTATTTGCGGACCGCTTCGTTTTAGTGTGATTTCTGGTGGTTTTTGAATCGTAGTGGATGGGGTTGCCCGCTGTGCAAAATGTTTTTTTGCCCTCCACCGTAAACTATTGTGTACTAGTGGGACCAATGAAAATCAAAATCTTTTTGATTTCGTAGTGGGGGAGGCCCACACGCACGGGCGCACATTAGAGGGAGGCGCAAGAAAAACGGAGGTGAAAAAAAAGTGGACACAAAGTATAGACATATTATATATTAGATATAGATATAGATATAGATATAGATATAGATATAGATATAGATATAGAAAACAACAACAAGGCCAGCATACGTACATACATACAATAGAAACTTCAATATCAAAGTAATACATTACAATAGTTTTTTTTTACTCAGTACAATAGTGTTGAAAAATGAAAAGCATGCCCGCAGCACACTAATAAGAAAGCAAATTAAGCTTGCACAAACATCCATACGTATGTTGCCCGTCCGTACCGTGCCGTGTACATAAGATTATTTATTTATTATTAGTATTATTATATATATATAGTATATATGATGATAACGCGTACCGTGCTGGTGAATGAGTGGATATAACCAGCACCAACCTGCAGCCCCATGCATCTGTTAGTCGATGCACCAGCCATCCCCGTACACGGTACTAATGAGGCATGCCTCGCTGCAGCAGTCACCATCAACATCGCAAGGAGCACCAAACCCGAGGCAACCAACAGTAGGTAGCTGCAGTACTAGCTTTCTTGCCCACTGCTGTGGGATGTTGGTGTTAGTGGATGACGAGTAGGAGTTGCCCGTGGCTGCTGATGCCGTCGAAGATAACTCCCAGTAGGAGTTGCCCGTGGCTGCTGATGCCGTCGAAGATAACTCCCTAGCCGTTGTTGGTGCAGTTGCCATGAGCATCAGCAGCAGCAAGGCCATCATCACCACCGCCATCTTCTTAGTGCTGCTAGTCGCCGCCATTGGATCTCCTCTCTCTCTCTCTCTCTCTAGATCTCACTAAATGTATTGCTTGCACAGGCACCTCTGGCTAGCTTGGCTAGTCCATCGCAGATTCATCCATCTTATATACAGGCCATATCGACTGGCTCGTTTGGAGTCCCAAGAAAGTAAACTGGCTAACCCTCTATCGCTTTCAATTAATAAAGAACAAGAGACGACTTTTTTAGTGCTTCCATTGATGACGATTGCTTGTTAACAGCTGATATAGCTTTTGTCCTATACTCCTATAACCCCTAAAGGAAGCTCTCTCTCTCTAGCACTAATAGTAGAGCAAAGAAAAACGTGCACATGGAACTTGCGCTGTGACAGGCTACCTGCGCTGCTGTTACTACCTCCCTGCTCTAATTGTGACAGGCTCCTTCCATCTACTCCCCCTGGCCTTTTTAATTATCGTTGTTGGTGTACGTGTCACAAATTTGATTCGATTTATAGAAAATATATGTAACATTTATATCTTAAAATAAATTTGTTAAAAAGTAGATTCAAAGATCTTTCTAATAATATTAATTATATATTATAAATATTAATATTTTTTAATATATAATTATTGGCAGTTTTTTCTTGGGAAGCATAAGCGACAATTAAAGGAACAGAGGGAGTATCATCATGAGGGCGTCCGCAATGGTAATAGTTAGTACTAACTACGTAGTCAGTTGACATGGAGGTGAGAGATAAGAAAAAAAGACTATTTTATATTACTGGGTCCATATGCTCATCTCACTTATTCTTAGGCCACGTGAAATAGATAAGTTATTTGCATGTGGCTAATGAGCACTCTCTCTCCTACTTTTTGCTTGCCACTTCACATCTAGATAGTCAAATAACTGGCCATTGCGGACGCCCTGAAACATTATGTATACCCACCCAACTCTATCATTATTGTGAAAATGGCACAATTTTTTTAGTTCTCCCTCTAAAAACTTTTCACCCCATCAAATCGAATCTTGTAGCATTTACTCTAGTTATTAAAGTTACCCGAATAACATTCACTTACAGATGAGACCCATTTATCATTGAGGGCAAGCTTTTCTTATCTTTCTCCTCCCTCCTTTCCGTTGCTTCCGTTGGAGCAGATGCAAAATAATAGGGCAAGAAAATTAGAAGAAGCACCAAGACATATAGTTCGATTTGCTCTTAGCAGTTTGATCCAAATAGTCACCTCCTGACTATTATATGTTTTTAAATTATTACTAGTATATGCATCGATTAATCATATTGTTGTTTCTTATTACACACATATTCACAAAGGTCAATGCAATCTCAAACACAAAATTTTGACAGACATTTAACTTAAAAATAAGATGCATCATCCAATCAGATTAAGATAGTAAAAAAGTGCTGCTGTAGTTGCTCTTATCAGTTTTGTTTAGTGAGAAATATGATACATCAATCAATCAGATTAAGATTCAGTCAGAAAGGTATTGAAAAAAAAAAACTTGATGTGTATGCCTAAATACTTCAGAACTAGCACTTCACATGATCCAATTGCAAATAGATAGCTGTCATTTTACAATTGTGAATTTTCTGCAGTTTTGGGAGCAACTTTTAGAGGTGAGGGACCAAGTGCTGGTGTCTCTAGTCCATGAAACACTCAAGGTGCTTATGTGAGGAATTCTTTATCAAGGGTGGGCAGTACTAATGGTGAATCACATGATACCTATGGTGGTACTGGTACAACATTGCTAGCATTAATGAGAATGGTGCTAATAGACTAGGTTTTCTAGTGTTTCTTTAAGCTGAATTTCTCTTAGACCTATTAGGTTGTGTTGCTTCCAAGGTTTATCGGGCTTATATGTAAGCTGTTAACTCAGCATTTTTTTGAGGCAATGTTAACTCAACATTGTCCTACTTTTCATTGACTATATGTAGCTGTTCGTAGTGGAACCTGAAATCAGCATGTCATTCCTTTTAATAGTATGTGTGCCCAGAAAAATGATTGTTATGAAATGATCCATTTTAATAGTACCCCCCTGTCATGTGGGGCCGCACGTATTCGCGTCAGAGGCGGGCCCGCGACATCAGAAGGGCCGCAAGGGAGGCGGCAGCAGCAGGTGGCGCCTCATCGGGAAGTGGCTAGAGAATTATTCCTTAATTATAGGAGAGATTATTATTTGATTAGATATTTCCCTTTCCATTCGGTTGAGGCCAAGGCCTATATATTGTAATCGTGAGACAATTGAAAGGATTAAGCATTGATCAAGAACCCTAAAGTTGCTCTCTCCCTCCCAAACACTCTCAAGCCCGATTGGTCGAGAGGGGTATAACCTCCACAATCGGAAGAACAGCAGGAGACTACGAATTACGTAGTCGAGGGCCGCCTACCCTAGATTATAGTGCCCTTGACAACCTGGTATCGCGATCCAAGCGATCCTCGTCGTCGTCCTCCGTCGCGCCGCCATCTCCGATCGCCAAAAACCCTAGCCCGCCGCCACCGCCGCCTCTATCCCCCACTGCCGCGCCGCCATATCCTTCAGCCCCAAATCCTAACCCACCACCACCGATAACCGCAGCCGCCGCGCCCATCTCGACCATGGCCGAGCCCACCCTTGCCGAGGTCATGGAGCAGCTCAAGGCCATCACCACGAAGATGACCACCATGGAGTCCGACATGGCCGCCATGAAGGACAAGTCCGAGTCGTCCTCCGGTGGAGGCGACGACCGCCGCCGCGACGACGGGCGCGGTCAGGAGTTCCACCCCAAGCACAAGAAGTGGGACTTCCCCCGCTACGACGGCACGACCGACCCGATGCTCTTCCTCAACAAGTGCGAGGCGTACTTCCGGCAACATTGCACCATGGCGGAAGAACGCGTCCGGATCGCCTCCTACAACCTCGACGACGTCGCCCAGCTCTGGTACACCCAGTTGCAGGATGATGATGGCACGCCATCTTGGGGCAACTTCAAAGATGGCCTCAATCTCTGGTTCGGGCCGCCGCTTCGCTCCGCCCCCATGTTCGAGCTGGCCGAATGCCGCCGCACGGGAACCGTTGAGGAATATGCCAACCGTTTTCAGGCGCTCCTCCCGCGCGCCGGGAAACTGGAAGAGGAGCAGCGGGTGCAGCTCTTCACAGGCGGCCTCCTTCCGCCGCTCAGCAATGCCGTCCGCATCCACAACCCGGACTCGTTATCCGCCGCGATGAGTCTGGCCCGGCAGGTGGAGATGATGGAGCTCGAGCGCCCGGCTGCCGCTCCCGCACCGCGTGCGCCGCCGCGCGGACCGGTCCCACCCGCGGGACGGGCTGCCCTACCGGCACCACAGCCGGTTCTCGCCCTACTAGCGCCGCCGGTGGCCGCGCAACCGGGCCGCGCTGGGGGCCCTCAGCGCCGCCTCACCCCCGAAGATATGGCCGAGCGCCGCCGCCTCGGGTTGTGCTTCAACTGCAACGAGCCGTTCTCCCGCGGCCACAACCGATTCTGCCGCCGCATCTTCTTCGTGGACGGCGTCGAGATCGACGACGAGCCCGCCGCTGCCGAGGGGGACGACGCCGCGCAGGACGCGCCACTCTTCTCCCTGCACGCCGTCGCAGGGCTCTCGGTGGGTAAGACGATGCAGGTCCGCGTGTCGGTGGGCGCGTCATCCCTCATCGCCCTCCTCGACACGGGGTCTACCCACAGCCTCATCGGCGAAGCCGCCGTGCAGCGGACCGGCCTCCCCGTGCAGCCCCGACCGCGAATGACGGCCATGGTCGCCAATGGCGAGCGCATACCGTGCGCCGGCGTCCTTCGAGACGCGCCACTCGCTATCGACGACCTGCGCTCCACGGTCGACCTCTTCGTCATGCCTCTTGCAGGTTACGACGTCGTCTTGGGGACGGACTGGATGGCGCGCCTGGGGGAACTGACGTGGAACTTGACCGCGGGCACCGTCTCGTTCCAACATGAGGGGCGCCCCATGACCTGGACGGCCGTTCCAGCCCCTGGCGCGATCGGGCCATACACCACCACGGCCAGCGCATCACTTCTGGAGGAGCTTCTGGCGCAGTTCGCCGACGTCTTCACCGAGCCGACCGGTCTACCTCCACCCCGCGGCCGCGACCACGCCATCACGCTCAAGCCGGGCTCGGAACCGGTCGCGGTCTGACCATACGAGGGCCGCCTACCCTAGATTATAGTGCCCTTGACACCCCCCCCCCAAAAAAAAAAAATGTTTCCTTTGAATAGTATGTGGACGAAGTGCTTTGTCTTCAGTTCTCATCTTGTTTACAACCAGAGTATGATGTTTGTCCATCTACATGGTGTACTCATGGCTAAGTTCAAGTTATCACAGAACCGAGCACACAAATCCATTCCCATTTGTTTAGTTTGACTTTTCCTGACACTTAATTTGTTCATCAGTATTGTTTGTGCTTGAGTCCTATCTGAATGTATCATGTTTGTAGCTGGAGTTGATGGTGAATTGTGCCTTGCCTGTTGAATAGCGAATATGATTACAAAGGGACAATCTTCAGGATCCTATTTTGTGTTATTCTGAATTGTTGGCGGGGCTTCTTTCCTCTTGGGAAAAGTGGTTGTTTTCTGACCTGAAGATGCACGCGTTTCCTTTTTGAAAAATGACCCTGCCGTTCTGTCTCAGTGAAGGAGCATTGGGGGGTACTGTTTAAGTTTCAGTAAACAGGTATGCGTGCCTGACAAATAGAGTTGCAGAGGTCAAACTTAGGGTTGAACAAAAATCAAACGTCTTATAAATTGGAATGGATTAACTATATTTCATGAAACATAAGCGCCAATACAAAAGATATATAATTTAACACAAAACAAATTTAATTAAATTTAAATAAATAATGAAATACACAAAAAGTAATTGCGTCATCTTTACTTTTTTCCATCGTCCACCACAAAGCTATATTCTACGAAACAACTTTGAGAGGAGAGAGGGAGAAGAAAATAGTTTCTTAGATAAGACCTATCTTAAAGCAACACTGAGAGACCCTCCATTACTCCCTTCGTTTCAAATTATAATTCACTTTAATTTTTTGGTATACATTATTTTTTCATCTAGATAAGTAATATGTCTAGATACATAGCAAAATGAATAGACAAAAAAGTCAAAACAACTTATAATCTAAAACGGAGGAAACAACTAGTAAGAGTGTAGAGATTTTGACAAGAATGTACCCTCCGACTTTTTTATTTGGTTTTCCAAATATTTTTTATTTCTCGCTAGCCAAATATAAAAAAACAAGATTCTCTAGAGTAGGTACAAGATATAGAAAATTGTTAAAGAGTGGAAAGTTATAAAAGTGATTTTTATGCAAATGATATCTTCAAATGATAATTTAGAGAGTGGCTTTCATGAAGACTCATGGAGATGCTCTTGGCAGGAATTTCTTGTTGTTTCTAAGACTCATGGAGGCTGTCAGTTGCTCAGCGCCTAGATAGACAGCTAAATAAAAAGTAAAAACAGTTGGGCATCTTCTTGTCTTGAATTGGCTGGATAGTTAAAATTTCTTGATAAAGCAGTAGTTGTGCCTTTGGTGGCCGATCTTGTTAATATTAATAATAAATAATCCTGTTGTAAAATAAATTAATTATGGCCAAATTATAAAGGAAGGATGAGGAGGATTACGGAAGCACGAATCTTAAAGCAGTCACGGATCTCAAAGCAGATATTTATGTAGCAATTTCTAGAGAGATCTTTTACTGTGCTTCATCCCTATCCACGGATTTACCTCCTCTGTAAATAGGAGGTCCCTTTCATTGTAAAACTATCAGAAAGTGAATAAGAATACAACAGCCATTCCTCCATACATTCTGTCCCTGTGTTCTTGTGTGCAATTGTGTGCTCCACTAAGAACGATTCGTAACACGTTATCAGCACGAGTTCTACCGAGCTAAGAAGGTAAGAACAGTTACATGAATCGTTGCATTTCATACACACAGAAGCACGGCACGAGCACTTGACTTGCTGGATCGTTGGCGCATCGGCAACGCCTGGCGAAACGAAGGTCGGCCCAGCCGCCGTCGCCGTCCACTGCTGGAGACGATCTACGTCGATGCTAGGACGGCTCTGCCTCCGCTCACCGACGGTGATGCCAGGATGGCCCTGCCTCCGTGAAACATCCTCAATTTTCCACGAAGGGAAAAATCACAGAATGATATACAACAGTTGATAATCAATTCCATACATCGAATTCTGAGAATACAGAGTACAAATAGAAGGGTTTACAATAGTAATTACAACGCCACACTGGCGTAAACAAAGTAAATCTAACGTCCAGAACAGCTTGCGAAGGTGGAAGAATAACGCGGAAGCAACTTCAAACTCCAACTTGAGCGCGAGCACGAGACCTTCTAATCCTTTCGATCCCTAACATCACGGAAAACTGCACACCGCCGCATGTGTGCAGGCCATGGTCAAGACCGAATGAGCTTTAGTGGAAAAGAGAAAATAAAGGGATCTGACGATCCTATATTTGGCTGTAGTTTGTATCCTAGCGCATGCGAAGTAGCAACAAGTATAATATATAATAATAATAATCAAGTTTAACACATTCCCAAATCCCACACACACACATCCATCCACCATCCCATCCATCCCATCCACACATCACCACACCTCACACCCCACACACCACACCCCACCACGCTTCACGTGGCCGGCAAGACGACTCCCTCTCGTCAGGCCTCAACGACCCGCAGCCTCCCAGGCTCACGGCCGGACGTAACATACCCATATCCCAAGAAAGGCGTAAGACTCCTCTCCTAGTCAAGCAAGCATCACACGGACCGGTCCATAGCCAACGAG
The DNA here is from genome assembly GCA_018135685.1 of Themeda triandra. Classification (NCBI taxonomy): domain Eukaryota; kingdom Viridiplantae; phylum Streptophyta; class Magnoliopsida; order Poales; family Poaceae; genus Themeda; species Themeda triandra. The sequence continues at coordinate 133,080 of JAENPR010001235.1, read as the reverse complement.
TCGGCTATGTATCGATCGATCAACCATACACTCGCAGAGGTTTCACTATTCCACAAGATAGCCATCATCGATGCGGCCACATCTAGGCAGATTCCGATCGCCATAAGCCTAGAATGGATACCATCCTGTCACTCGACCCCGGCCGCCGAGACCGTGAACATAGTACCAGGCCAAAAGGGTCACTATGTGGTTAAGGAGGGTGTGGGCTCCACCCGTACCTCCCGACACTATCCGCTTACACCCGACAGTAATGGCATCCATACTACCATATGGTTAGACCGGCTCCCTTCCCATTAGAGAGCGAGTGGAAAGTAAGCGTCCAATGATCCGGTCACTAGCACTCAAGTCCTTAGGTATTGGCCGGGGCAAACATGTCTCCCCCGTATGGGCTAATCTTTACCGTGCCGCCACGGCACCCCTTTCCAAGGCTCCACCCCAAGGAGCTCACACCAAGGACACCTCAATCCAAACCAGTTACCCGCCACGGGTACTCACAAAGCGGGATACCCGAGCTGTATCCCCTCGGCAAGACTCGCTCGAAGCTCGTCGTAATCCCTCGTCCGGCCGACTCAACCCTCACCACACACCCAAGACTCACGCAAAGACACCGCTCATCACCATAACCACAAGTCCGGCATCCCAAGCCAAACCATTCCCGGGGTTCACCACCCGCACCACATATACAATGCGAAGTGGAGTTATAATAAGTATGGTGATAATAAATGCAAGCACGCGAAGGGCGGTAATATATATAAGTGCGAGCGCAAGGCCGGGTAACATGGTAAAAGGGCTTCGAACAAGGTAAATATAGCTCGAGCAATATCATGCATCATATACTAGCAAAGGAATAAATATAAAGCGCTAGCGATTCTAAACATGCAATGTCTAATAGGATTCTCTAAAATAAAGGTGCTGCCATGACACCTGCGATGTCGAGGAAGTAGCGGTACGAATCCGGTCGTAGTGGTACTAGCCCATCTGTAGTGGTACAAGTCCTCCTCCGTAGCAGGTTCACTCCTCGGGTTCGTAGTCTCCTTCCTCGGATCGTTCCTCGCCCGAACCGACTAAAACCGAAACGTAATAGTCGCGTTAGCGACTCCTATAAAGCCACAAAGATGCAAATCAAATATGGAAGAACCAAATGCACACAAACATAGTCCCATTGCGTCGGGCTCGATTTTAGATGAATTTACATATAAAGATCACATTTTTCGGAGTTCGTATGAATAAGTTATGAATTTCCGAAGTTTAAACAATATTCTGACAAAGATAAATTGCTGAATTATATAAGGCCGACACGTGTCAGCACAGGACTAGGCCACGTGGCGTCTGCGGGTCCGGCTGACACGTGGGACCAGGGTGACGTCAGCACTGCGTCATGATGACGTCATCGTTGACCGAGTCAACCCTAAATGGGCCTCTAATGGGCCAGATGGGCTTTTGTTGGGCCGAAGTGGGCTGGACATGGGCCGAGTTGGGCCGGGCCGGGCCCAACACGTGGCGGCACCTCGCTGCGCCACGTAGCGCATCTGGGTTCGGTTTGGGCTCTGGTCTACGCGGCTGGTCCATGGTGGACAGAGGCACCGTGGTCCATGGACCACAGCAGAGGTCCACGATGGACCGTGTCCACCCTCCCATTCTCTTCTCTTGGTTCACGACAGACTGGGTCCACGGGGTGAGGCGGCAGGCTCCTCCGGTTCATGATTTCGGCGCACGGTGGACAAGCAGTCGCGGGGTCCACTGTCATCCACCCGGTCCATGAGGACCGAGTCCATTGCCTCGTCCACCTCCATCTCATCCCCTTCCCCATCCATCTCATGCCCAGCGCGCCGCCAGGGCATGGTCGGCGGTGGCAAGGCAGGGCGATCCGGCGATTTGGTCGCTCCCGACCGGCACCGGCGAGCGCACCGGCTCCGCGACGGCGCAGTGGTCACGACCCATCATATCAGCGGCGGTCACGGGGGCAAGACGGAGCTCCGACGCGGCGGCGGCGGCACCGTGGCGGCGGCGCTCCACGGCAGTGAGCAAGGGAGCAATACCGGCCCAATTGAGGGTGCGGACGGGCGATTGAAGTAACCAGGGTTCCATTCGGCTCGACGGCGGCGTCCTTTCACACGTTGGCGCGCCGCGCGAGTAACAAGCTCACGGCAGAGCTCCGGCGACACGACGACGTTCAGCACGGCGTCAAGGCGAGCTCTCACATCTCCATCTTCTCCAACCAGAGGCGCCACGGAGTGCAGCAGGCCGCGGTGCGGCTCGACGGCGCGACCTCGACGGTCGAGGCTGCCGGAGCCGGCCGGCGCAAGCGCGCCACGGTGGCGCCCATGGGTGCCCCGTGCGGCCGTGGCCTCTGGTGGAAGGGGAAAAGGTCTCCCCGCGGACATCCCCCGCCGGTAGCGCGCGCATGGGATGCGCCTAGCCACGGCGGTCAAGGTCCGGGGGTCCAACGCGTCCGAGGTGGCTTCTTCGCCGGGAAACGGCGGCGCGCGCATGGCATGGTTCGGCCATGGCGGCGAGCATGGCGGGCAGGTCCAAGACGGCGTGTGGTGGCGCCAAGAGCCGGTGGCTGGGCTAGTCGCGTGCTCGTGTGTGCGTGTACCGGGAGGCCGGAGATGGCCCTCGGTCTACGCGCTCTGGTTTGAGCGCCATGACCGGAGTAGCAAGGGCGAGGCTGGACAGGAAGCACGGCGGCGCTCACCGAGACGTGTAGTCGAGTAAAGGCTTGGCTTGGACGGCGCGGTGCGGTTCCAGGCGTCGTGTTCGCGGCAAAGCTTGACGTCGTGGCTGGAAGGCGAGCTTGCGGCTTGGTCGGCGTCGTGGCCGCGACGGGGTCCGGGCGTGACGTGGCGGACGGCGTCGTGGAGCCACGGTGCTGCGCCGTCGATCAGGCTCACGGTTTAGGGGCTTCGAGCGCCGCGACAAGAGCTTGGCGTCGCGGAGGCTTGGACGAAGTCGCGGGTGCAGCAGGCTTGGTGGCGGCGTGGTGCTCCCGGTGCGGCGTGGACGCGGCTCTAGCGAGGAAGAGGAGGTGAAGGTGGAGAACTCGGTGTGGCGGCGCACAGCAGGGAGTTGCAAGAGAGCGGCGGCTGCTGGAGGTTCTTATACCCGCGGGCGCTAGGGTTCCAGTCAAGGCCATCGATGTCCGAGCCGTGTGATGGGATGGCCGGGACACGCGGCGGCTGATCCGGAGGCGAGCGTACGGACGTCGAGGCGGGCGGTGGCTGGTGGCGCTGCGCGATCAAGTGGCTTGGGGGCTCCGGCTGTCGCTGTCGTTCTCGCGCAGGCTCCACCTGTCAGCGGCTAGCGCGAATTTGGCTTGGTGGCCGCGAATTTGGCTTGGTGGCCAAGGGAGAGGGGGAGCAGGTGGAAAAAGGCAGTGCGCGGCAAGCCATGTGCGCGGGCGCGCGCGCAAGCGATACCCACGCCGTGGGCGTGTCATGGTCGATCCTTGTCGAGCGGCGTGGCGCCACCTCGTCCTTCGATCTTGTGGAGGCTCGGATCGAGCGGCCGGGACGGCTTGCGTGAGGAATCCGCGGAGCGGCGGCGTGCTCGCTTTCCCAATCGCGCGCTGCGCGAGAGGGGAGGGGAAAGGTATGACATGCGGGGTCCACGGCGGGGCCATCTCGTCGGTGGTGGAGGCCGGCGGCTGTTGCGGGGTGGAGTGGGCCGCCGGCTACCCGGGCCAAATGGGCGAGTTGGGCATTCGGCCGAGGAAGAAAGAGTGAGGAGGGAGAGAGGGTTCGCGGGCGGCGGCTTGCTCACTGGGCGGGATGGCTTCGGGAGAAAAGAGAGAAAGGAGAGCGAGGCCGGGCCAAATGCTTGGGCCGGTTGGATTCGGAATCAAGGATAAGAAAAAGAAAAAGGCTTGGCAAACCGGGTTTGGTTTGGTCGAGCGAGCCGAGCTGGGCTGGTTCTGGCCGCTCGGGCCACAATGGCATTAGCCATTTATTTCCATTTCTTGTCCCTTTTCTTTTTTCGTTTTTGGTCTTGTCTAATATTTAGCATAAGTAGTATGTTAGGAACTTGTTCTAGGGTGGTCGTACTCGGTCATAGGACATGTTGGGTATTAATCCCATATAATAATATCATGTATTGCATATCTATTCATTGTAGTTGATTTGTTATTCATCACAAGGGAAAAGTCGAATAAAATCCAAATCAAACATGTTGCATATCGTCTTAATGGATCTAGCATGGTCCAAACATAACTATCATACTTGTGACACGATGGTATACTGCTTAGGCCATAAAAAAGGTGATATCCAAGAATGTCATGTGTAACTTGTCTAGGCCAATAGCTCTCGATATGATAAGATCCAAGGCTATGTCAAACTCAACACGTGGCCTAACACTCCTTCCAGGGTTAGCACTAGATACTCTATCTAGGTTGGCTAGGCATCTAGATTATGGGTGGACAACTAGGTAGTTATACCTAGACTATCCGCTAGTCATACTCCATGGCACTATGGCGACGTGTTGGCCTACTAGATCATAAGCATAAGGTTAGGGCACGTTGCTCTAGTTTGGCATAGTCGGTGGGTTGCCTCACTAGGGTGGTCTAGTGGTGTCTATCCATCAGAATGGTTAGGTAGCTAGTCAAGCTGAGGTAGGTAGCTCCTATTATCGAGGTATGTGGCTTAGGCAGCTACATTCGCAAGGCAGAGGTATTTACCCTGGGTTTGCGAGGGTTGATCCACTAGGATGGTTAGGTAGCTATAAGTGCAGGTGGCTTCTATTACCACGACACTAAGTATCACGTTCTCATGTAAAGAGGTGTCACTACGGGTTGGCATGATGTCACTAGACTCTAACCAACTAGGGTCAAGTAGTCGACTACCTACATGAGGATAGCACCTTGGGCCATTACCTATGGTTTAAGTTCAAAACCTCTCATAGGTGGGGCCGAGGTCATGGGTATAGGGTACTATGTCAGGGGTTGGTGTGGTAACACTAACCACTGGGTAGTTCTAGTCAGGCTGTAGTCGATCGTAGGGTTTATACTATAGGCAGGTGTACATGTATACTCATTACACACGGGTGGCATTGCTACTAACTCTCGCATGAGATCATCGGGGTTTAGGTTCATGACCTAGGGGCTAACACTAAGGCATACTATAGTGAAAGGTTGGTCATAGCAGGCTCTCACTCATAGGTATAGTAGGTTTGCCTAAAGTCCTATTCACATGTGGCTTAGGAATTGTATTAAGACACATGTGATGTTGTTGCATAGCAACGCTCACAACTGAACATAGATGCTTTATATACAAACTAGTAGGGTTTCTTACACGACAAACAACAAACATGGGTTTATTTAGAAAAAAAAAATTTTGTAGTTCGGATTTTTGGGATGTTACAGTCCTACCCCCTTATCAGAATCTCGTCCCCGAGATTTAAGGTGTGTAGTACTCCACGAAATAGTAAGGTGACACTTATCCATGAATCTGACTTCCAGTTCCTCATAGCTTGAAGTAGTTGCTCCATCGAGTTGCAAGAGTGAGTAGTACAGTCTTGATTTCTTTGTCTAGATCTTTAGTCGATCTTGAGGGTTTACAAAAAGATACTTCGACGATGGTCGAGGAGTTGTCACAGTAGGATGTTTCATCGCAGGGTTTAGCATGTGGGAGGAACACATATTAGTTTAGGCTATATCATGTCTTTCTAAATTTCAGAGGTGCGGTTTAGGCTCCTGATTTCGATCCAGGGTCCAGTGGGTTATGAGCCCACCACACTTCCGCTGCGCTACTCTGATAAGCGTAGTTGCTAGCCTTGCTTTTTGTCGGCGTAGCCGCTTCAAAGGATCTTGCGAAAGGAATTGTCGTCCCTTGCTTCATTTGGTAACCCGATCCAAACTTGTACAGGGTATCCAAGATGCCTAAGCAAATCTAAAGCTATTGGTTGGGGCTGTGATTTTTAGAAAAGGATGAGTAAATCCTTTAAAATCTAGGGGAGATTTTGAAGGGGTTTGAAATCGAGCGTGTTTTAAAATCAAATAGTTTTGAAACATGGTTTTACTCTTCAAACAAAGCTTGACTCTTTTTCAATCATTTGAAACATGGGTAGTTTGAAAATGGTTCACAATTACTTGCTCGTTTTGTGGAACTTGGTTTTCACAATCAAACAAAACCATTTCACAATTATTTGGTTTAGCAAACGTGTTGCAAAACATTTTGAAGATGAATTTTATTTAAAATAAGTTTGGCTCCTTGGTTGAAATCAAAAGATTTTAAAATAAAACTTGAGCCATTTTTAGTTTGCAAGCATTTTATCAAAAGTTGATGTGCAAAGTAAAACTTTTGTTTTGAAATGAAGGACTTTCGCACATGTTTTGAAACGAGCCGGCTTTCCAATGCACTCGGGGAGATAGATTTTTAAATCGATTAGGCGAGAGATACCTATACCCCGGAGATCTTGGAATCATTCACAAGTGTTCTTGTACGAAGGGAAAATCCTTGTATTTAGTGATAAGATGAACTCTCATACAATCTTGAAGACATGTTCAAGCATGTTACATCGATAAGATTGAATACTTGACTACATGCTTAGTGAGTATCATTGTCTAGATTGAGGACAGGAGTTGTAGTAGGGGTAGTCTTTCTTTACGGGCACTTGGCGATCATGTGGCCCATTTTGTCGCATCCATAGCGAGGTGATAAACACGCTACTTGTGATTGCCACGAGGTTCTTTATGCCAAGGTTCTGAATTGGCGGAGTGGTCTTCATTCCTTTGATGTCGGCATCCCCGAGGTTAGAGTGGTCGGATCCATAGTAAGTGAACGGCACACCGCTTGTAGAAGTAGGTGCTTTGTAGCGTTCCACATACTTCGAGCCTGGGTACGATATGAGTCTGTGATTGCTCTCATTTGTCGTACTAGTGAGCCACTGAATGATCCATCAATGCGGCATCTCTTCCTTCCATCGACTATCTCATACTCGAGGAGGTCTTCTTCTATCTCAATTGCCTTGTTAATTACTTCTTCAATGGTGTGGTAGGTGCTTCCGGCAAGGACCATTCGGATGCTATCGTTTAGGCCTCTACGGTAGTAGAACATCATATCTTTCTTAGAGTCTCGTACGGCGGTGCGTAACGCAACATGCGGTTGAAGCGGATGTTGTACTCGTGAACACTTCCCTGTTCCTTGCCTTACGCTTCGAATCTCTCTTTTTAAGTCTTCCATTGCATCATCGGTACATAGTGTTTGCGAAGGCTTCGCCGAACTCTCTCCATGAGATGTTGGTTGGGTTGGAATGGGCATTGCTGAATGTGTTCCACCATGTATGTGCGGAACCTATGAGTTGATGGGCTGCAACCTTCACGCTTTCTTCTTCGGTGTAGGAGGTCAAGTCTAACTCTTCGCCATATCATATAGCCGAGTCTACGGTGATAGGATCATTGTCGGTTCCATCGAAGGTAGGAAGCTTCATCGAGATGAATTCCCTTGCTCATGTTGAGACTTGTTCGACGGTCCTTCGATGGGGGTTCCATTGGGTAGCGAGTATGGAGTTCTTCCTTCTCGAGATTGAGTCCCGTGGGTGGCTTGTGACTACCTTGATCTCTGTCCATGGTGTTTGCTTTGCGGGGTCGAGCAAAGTTTCAAGCTACCGGGTTAGTGGTTGGGCATCTTGTTGTATGGGTCATAAGGATTAGGAATCATGTGCAAGTGACATGATTTATTAACAATTTTAACTTGAGTTTAGATGATTTAGACAATTTAAAAACATTTAAATCTATCCTACACTCATACAAAGAAGCATGAAGAACCATAAAATCCGATAAAAACCAAGCACTCATTACATTGGGTTTATTACAAGGTGATATCCTTGGTAGCTACACCAAAAGATCCGCGGAGAAAACGTACTATACGTAAGTAGCTTAAGATGGTAGACATTCTACTCTACTTATGGCACAACTTCTAGCTATGCATGGCTTAATCTAACCATCCTCTTCCTACCCCCTTATCATGATGAGTCTTGTCTAAGAAACTAGATAGGTGGGGTTGAAGAACTTTCTTCCATCTATATGGTTGGGCATGAGTCAGGAACTTTCTCTATATGCATCGGCGAGCTTCCTCCTATTTCAGGGCGGATTCAGGTGCAGGCTGGGAGTAAGCAACAATGGTGAGGTTTAAAGGCTCTAAAGCAAATCTTTCTTCACAGGGCTCCTTTTGATAGCGCTTTAGCAGCTTGGTGTGTTCATGAGTCTATCCTGGAGAAGTAGGTGTTTCTCTAGTAATCATCGAGGTTGTCATCGGTCCTTTTTGCCTAGGTATGTTCGGCTTCATCCCATTACCCTATGGCACTTCTAAAGGCATCGAGGGCACGGGGTAATAGACGGCAGGAGGCCATGCTCGAAGAGTTCGTATGCATGAATAGCCGTATGGACAATAAGTTGCACAGCAGTAAGGACTGTGTCTTCTACCTTAGGAATGGTGCAAGGCTTTGGTACGACGTTTCCTTTCCTAGGAGATTCTACGGTCATCATATAGTAGACTACGGCTCTTCTAGGCACTACCTATTTGTGGCACGTCTATTGTCGTGGGTTCTAACTCTTGAAGCACTTCTTGTAGAACTTGGGCGTATCCATCATGGTGCTTGAGGTAGAAGGCATGCTTCTAAAAGATCACCATCATTTGCATTGGAGTCCAAGAACATAGTTAGTAAATCCATTATAAGAGGTAAGCCATGCACGAAATGGTGCAAGGTCGGTATTATAACCGGAAGAAGGGCTGACTCATCCTATTTTATCATCCAATCCTAAGGGTCTCGTCCTAGGGTCAAGCACAGGAGCTGATACCAACTGAAACATCCTCAATTTTCCACGAAGGGAAAAATCACAGAATGATATACAACAGTTGATAATCAATTCCATACATCGAATTACGAGAATACGAGTACAAATAGAAGGGTTTACAATAGTAATTACAACGCCACACTTTGGCGTAAACAAAGTAAATCTAACGTCCGAACAGCTTGCGAAGGTGGAAGAATAACGCGGAAGCAACTTCAAACTCCAACTTGAGCGCGAGCACGAGACCTTCTAATCCTTTCGATCCCTAACATCACGAAAACTGCACACCGCCCGGATGTGTGCGAGGCCATGGTCGACCGAATGAGCTTTAGTGGAAAAGAGAAAATAAAGGGATCTCGGCGATCCTATATTTGGTGTAGTTTGCATCCTAGCGCATGCGAAGTAGCAACAAGTATAATATATAATAATAATAATCAAGTTTAACACATTCCCAAATCCCACACACACACATCCATCCACCATCCCATCCATCCCATCCACACATCACCACACCTCACACCCCACACACCACACCCCACCACGCTTCACGTGGCCGGCAAGACGACTCCCTCTCGTCAGGCCTCAACGACCCGCAGCCTCCCAGGCTCACGGCCGGACGTAACATACCCATATCCCAAGAAAGGCAGAAGACTCCTCTCCTAGTCAAGCAAGCATCACACGGGACTGGTCCATAGCCAACGAGTCAGCTATGTATCGATCGATCAACCATACACTCTGCAGAGGTTTCACTATTCCACAAGATAGCCATCATCGATGCGGCCACATCTAGGCGATTCCGATCGCCATAAGCCTAGAATGGATACCATCCCGTCACTCGACCACGGCCGCGAGACCGTGAACATAGTACCAGGCCAAAAGGGTCACTATGTGGTTAAGGAGGGTGTGGGCTCCACCCGTACCTCCCGACACTATCCGCTTACACCCGACAGTAATGGCATCCATACTACCATATGGTTAGACCGGCTCCCTTCCCATTAGAGAGCGAGTGGAAAGTAAGCGTCCAATGATCCGGTCACTAGCACTCAAGTCCTTAGGTATTGGCCGGACAAATGATGTCTCCCCTATATGGGCTAATCTTTACCGTGCTTGCCACGGCACCCCTTTCCAAGGCTCCACCCCAATGAGCTCACACCAAGGACACCTCAATCCAAACCAGCTTACCCGCCACATGTACTCACAAAGCGGGGATACCCGTGCTGTATCCCTCGGCAAGACTCGCTCGAAGCTCGTCGTAATCCCTGTCCGGCCGACTCAACCCTCACCACACACCCAAGACTCATGCAGCACACCGCTCATCACCATAACCACAAGTCCGGCATCCCAAGCCAAACCATTCCCAGGGGTTCACCACCCGCACCACATATACAATGCGAAGTGGAGTTATAATAAGTATGGTGATAATAAATGCAAGCACGCAGAAGGGCGGTAATATATATAAGTGCGAGCGCAAGGCTGGGTAACATGGTAAAAGGGCTTCGAACAAGGTAAATATAGCTCAGGCAATATCATGCATCATATACTAGCAAAGGAATAAATATAAAGCGCTAGCAGTTCTAAACATGCAATGTCTAATAGGATTCTCTAAAATAAAGGTGCTGCCATGACACCTGCGTGTCGAGGAAGTAGCGGTACGAATCCGGTCGTAGTGGTACTAGCCCATCTGTAGTGGTACAAGTCCTCCTCCGTAGCAGGTTCACTCCCTCGGGTTCGTAGTCTCCTTCCTCGGATCGTTCCTCGCCCGAACCGACTCTGAAACCGAAACGTAATAGTCGCGTTAGCGACTCCTATAGAAGCCACAAAGATGCAAATCAAATATGGAAGAACCAAATGCACACAAACATAGTCCCATTGCGTCGGGCTCGATTTTAGATGAATTTACATATAAAGATCACATTTTTCGGAGTTCGTATGAATAAGTTATGAATTTCCGAAGTTTAAACAATATTCGACAAAGATAAATTGCTGAATTATATAAGGCCGACACGTGTCGGCACGGGACTAGGCCACGTGGCGTCGCGGGTCCGGCTGACACGTGGGACCAGGGTGACGTCAGCACTGCGTCATGATGACGTCATCGTTGACCGAGTCAACCCTAAATGGGCCTCTAATGGGCCAGATGGGCTTTTGTTGGGCCGAAGTGGGCTGGACATGGGCCGAGTTGGGCCGGGCCGGCCCAACACGTGGCGGCACCTCGCTGCGCCACGTAGCGCATCTGGGTTCGGTTTGGGCTCTGGTCTACGCGGCTGGTCCATGGTGGACAGAGGCACCGTGGTCCATGGACCACAGCTGAGGTCCACGATGGACCGTGTCCACCCTCCCATTCTCTTCTCTTGGTTCACGACAGACTGGGTCCACGGGGTGAGGCGGCAGGCTCCTTCGGTTCATGATTTCGGCGCACGGTGGACAAGCAGTCGTGGGGTCCACTGTCATCCACCCGGTCCGTGAGGACCGAGTCCATTGCCTCGTCCACCTCCATCTCATCCCCTTCCCCATCCATCTCATGCCCAGCGCGCCGCCAGGGCATGGTCGGCGGTGGCAAGGCAGGGCGATCCGGCGATTTGGTCGCTCCCGACCGGCACCGGCGAGCGCACCGGCTCCGCGACGGCGCAGTGGTCACGACCCATCATATCAGCGGCGGTCACGGGGGCGAGACGGAGCTCCGACGCGGCGGCGGCGGCACCATGGCGGCGGCGCTCCACGGCAGTGAGCAAGGGAGCAATACCGGCCCAATTGAGGGTGCGGACGGGCGATTGAAGTAACCAGGGTTCCATTCGGCTCGACGGCGGCGTCCTTTCACACGTCGGCGCGCCGCGCGAGTAACAAGCTCACGGCGAGCTCCGGCGACACGACGACGTTCAAGCACGGCGTCAAGGCGAGCTCTCATCTCCATCTTCTCCAACCGGGCGCCACGGAGTGCAGCAGGCCGCGGTGCGGCTCGACGGCGCGACCTCGACGGTCGAGGCTGCCGGAGCCGGCCGGCGCAAGCGCGCCACGGTGGCGCCCATGGGTGCCCCGTGCGGCCGTGGCCTCTGGTGGAAGGGGAAAAGGTCTCCCCGCGGACATCCCCCGCCGGTAGCGCGCGCATGGGATGCGCCTAGCCACGGCGGTCAAGGTCCGGGGGTCCAACGCGTCCGAGGTGGCTTCTTCGCCGGGAAACGGCGGCGCGCGCATGGCATGGTTCGGCCATGGCGGCGAGCATGGCGGGCAGTCCAAGACGGCGTGTGGTGGCGCCGGGAGCCGGTGGCCGGGCTAGTCGCGTGCTCGTGTGTGCGTGTACCGGAGGCCGGAGATGGCCCTCGGTCTACGCGCTCGGTTTGAGCGCCATGACCGGAGTAGCAAGGGCGAGGCCGGACAGAAGCACGGCGGCGCTCACCGAGACGTGTAGTCGAGTAAAGGCTTGGCTTGGACGGCGCGGTGCGGTTCCGGGCGTCGTGTTCGCGGCACGGCCTTGACGTCGTGGCCGGAAGGCGAGCTTGCGGCTTGGTCGGCGTCGTGGCCGCGACGGGTCCGGCGTGACGTGGCGGACGGCGTCGTGGAGCCACGGTGCTGCGCCGTCGATCGAGCTCACGGTTCGGGGGGCTTCGAGCGCCGCGACAAGAGCTTGGCGTCGCGGAGGCTTGGACGAAGTCGCGGGTGCGCGAGCTTGGTGGCGGCGTGGTGCTCCCGGTGCGGCGTGGACGCGGCTCTAGCGAGGAAGAGGAGGTGAAGGTGGAGAACTCGGTGTGGCGGCGCACAGCAGGGAGTTGCAAGAGAGCGGCGGCTGCTGGAGGTTCTTATACCCGCGGGCGCTAGGGTTCCAGTCAAGGCCATCGACGTTCGAGCCGTGTGATGGGATGGCCGGGACACGCGGCGGCTGATCCGGAGGCGAGCGTACGGACGTCGAGGCGGGCGGTGGCTGGTGGCGCTGCGCGATCAAGTGGCTTGGGGGCTCCGGCTGTCGCTGTCGTTCTCGCGCAGGCTCCACCTGTCAGCGGCTAGCGCGAATTTGGCTTGGTGGCCAAGGGAGAGGGAGAGCAGGTGGAAAAAGGCAGTGCGCGGCAAGCCATGTGCGCGGGCGCGCGTGCAAGCGATACCCACGCCGTGGGCGTGTCATGGTCAGTCCTTGTCGAGCGGCGTGGCAGTCACCTCGTCCTTCGATGCTGTGGAGGCTCGGATCGAGCGGCTGGGACGGCTTGCGTGAGGAATCCGCGGAGCGGCGGCGTGCTCTGCTTTTCCCAATCGCGCGCTCTGGCAGAGAGGGGAGGGGGAAAGGTATGACATGCGGGGTCCACAGCGGGGGCCATCTGTCGGTGGTGGAGGCTGGCGGCCTGTTGCGGGGTGGAGTGGGCCGCTGGCTACCTGGGCCAAATGGGCGAGTTGGGCTGTTCAGCCGAGGAAGAAAGAGTGAGGAGGGAGAGAGGGTTCGCGGGCCGGCGGCTTGCTCACTGGGCCGGGATGGCTTCAGGAGAAAAGAGAGAAAGGAGAGCAGGCTGGGCCAAATGCTTGGGCCGGTTGGATTCGGAATCAAGGATAAGAAAAAGAAAAAGGCTTGGCAAACCGGGCTGGTTTGGTCGAGCAGGCCGAGCTGGGCTGGTTCGGCTGCTCGGGCCACAATGGCATTAGCCATTTATTTCCATTTCTTGTCCCTTTTCTTTTTCTGTTTTTGGTCTTGTCTAATATTTAGCATAAGTAGTATGTTAGGAACTTGTTCTAGGGTGGTCGTACTCGGTCATAGGACATGTTGGGTATTAATCCCATATAATAATATCATGTATTGCATATCTATTCATTGTAGTTGATTTGTTATTCATCACAAGGGAAAAGTCGAATAAAATCCAAATCAAACATGTTGCATATCGTCTTAATGGATCTAGCATGGTCCAAACATAACTATCATACTTGTGACACGATGGTATACTGCTTAGGCCATAAAAAAGGTGATATCCAAGAATGTCATGTGTAACTTGTCTAGGCCAATAGCTCTCGATATGATAAGATCCAAGGCTATGTCAAACTCAACACGTGGCCTAACACTCCTTCCGGGTTAGCACTAGATACTCTATCTAGGTTGGCTAGGCGTCTAGATTATGGGTGGACAACTAGGTAGTTATACCTAGACTATCCGCTAGTCATACTCCATGGCACTATGGCGACGTGTTGGCCTACTAGATCATAAGCAGAAGGTTAGGGCACGTTGCTCTAGTTTGGCATAGTCGGTGGGTTGCCTCACTAGGGTGGTCTAGTGGTGTCTATCCATCGAATGGTTAGGTAGCTAGTCAAGCCGAGGTAGGTAGCTCCTATTATCGAGGTATGTGGCTTAGGCGCCTACATTCGCAAGGCGAGGTATTTACCCCGGGTTTGCGAGGGTTGATCCACTAGGATGGTTAGGTAGCTATAAGTGCGGTGGCTTCTATTACCACGACACTAAGTATCACGTTCTCATGTAAAGAGGTGTCACTACGGGTTGGCATGATGTCACTAGACTCTAACCAACTAGGGTCAAGTAGTCGACTACCTACATGAGGATAGCACCTTGGGCCATTACCTATGGTTTAAGTTCAAAACCTCTCATAGGTGGGGCCGAGGTCATGGGTATAGGGTACTATGTCAGGGGTTGGTGTGGTAACACTAACCACTGGGTAGTTCTAGTCAGGCTGTAGTCGATCGTAGGGTTTATACTATAGGCAGGTGTACATGTATACTCATTACACCTGGGTGGCATTGCTACTAACTCTCGCATGAGATCATCAGGGTTTAGGTTCATGACCTAGGGGCTAACACTAAGGCATACTATAGTGAAAGGTTGGTCATAGCAGGCTCTCACTCATAGGTATAGTAGGTTTGCCTAAAGTCCTATTCACATGTGGCTTAGGAATTGTATTAAGACACATGTGATGTTGTTGCATAGCAACGCTCACAACTGAACATAGATGCTTTATATACAAACTAGTAGGGTTTCTTACACGACAAACAACAAACATGGGTTTATTTAGAAAAAAAAAATTTTGTAGTTCGGATTTTTGGGATGTTACACTCCGCTCACCGAGTTCCGGCCCTGTGCCGTCGACGACGATGCAAGGATGGCCCTGCCTCCGCTCGTCGAGTTCCGGTCGTGAAGTACCGCCGAAGGTGATGCACCGCACACCTGAAAAACTTCACAAGACACAAATCTGCCGTCCCAAAGATGAGCAGATCAGCCATGCCGCCCTGAAGACGGGCAGATCGGCCACCACCACAGTGAAGAAGCGTGGATCGGGCCTCCACGGCCACAGATCGGGGATGCCCGACCGGCGCTGCCGCCCCTGTAGGGCACGCACGTGAAGGCCGAGGAGCGGTTGTGACGGCACGGTCCAGCGCGACGCGACCCGGCCTCCAGGCTCGGTGCCGACCGGCGACCCGGCGCGCGCGGGAGCCCGAGGCCCCGACGCCGAGCACGGGCGCGTCCAGCCCCGTCGCGCGGCGCCGCCACGACGCGCAGGCGCGCGGCTCCAGGCCCCTGGCCTCCCCAGGCGCGGCCCTGGCCCGGCCATCGGCGCGACCGCGACCCGGCCACCGGACGCGACCGCGACCCGGCGCTGCCCCGGCTCGACCGTGCAGGTCCCGGCCCCGTCCGCCGGCGCATGGCCACCGCAGCAGCGGGCGCTCGGCCGGCCCGGATCCACTGCGCAGGCGCCGGCGCTCGGCCGCCACCGGCGCAGTCCCCCGACGCGAGGCCCAGCCCAGCACACGGCCGCCACCCAGCGCGGACGCGAGCCACGTGCGGCCCCTCTAGCCCCGGTCAGCTGCCGACCCGGCGCGCGACCGCCTAGGCACGCTGCCAGGCCACCGGCGCGCCGACGCGGCCCCCGGCCGCCGGCGCGCGGCACGCGACCCCCGGCCCTCCAGCGCGGGCACGCGCGGCTCCTCGCGACCCGGCGCAGCACGTGGGGAGGCCCGGCGCGGTTTGCGGCGCCCCTCTCGGCTCGGGTGCGCGGAATCCGGCCCCCCGGCCTCCACTGCGCTCCGACGTAGCGCCGCCACCAGGCGCGCTCGTGGGCCCCGTGCGGCCTGAGGAAGAAGGCCGGCACCCTTCACTCCTCTCTTGTCCCTGTCTAAATAAAAAAGATAAGGCAGAGGAGAGAAACAGAGAGTGAGGAAAGGGATGAGGAATTTAGGGTTAGGGTTTTCACCCCCCTATTTATATGTCCCTGGGCAGATCTGAGCCATCCATCTGGATGGACGGCCAGGAACGGCCGAGGCCCATTAAGTCGGCCCAGAAGCGCCGAACGGGCCCCTGAGGCCCACTACTGGATGTGGAGCCTAAAGGCCTTGCATTTTGCAAGGATGGTGGCCTGAAGCCCACCATTTATTTACTTGCAACTAATTTTCTGCAGTCTATTTATTTAATTATTTATTTACTGCAGTTATTTAATTTCCTATATTTACTGCAAGTATATTATTTATGTGATTGCAATGTCATCCCGAAGATTACGTCTGAGAATCTTATGAGTAGTCGTGAAGACTATGGAAAGTCTGCCCATCACAAATTTGGGCCGCGCAAATTATTTCTGTCTTGCGCAAAATTAGTGGCCCGAAGTCCACTGTAATACACGGCCCGAACTCCGTGAAATATGTGTGGCCCGAAGTCCACCATATTTATTCATGTTATTATTGCTATTATTATTTACTGCAATCTACTTTATAGTATTTAAATCCTACAGATTTAATTATTGCAGTTTATATTTATTGCAATTTATTTTCTGCACTTATTTAAGTTCCGCAGACTATTTATTGCAATCATGTGTCGCAAAGTGATCCCGAAGATCACATACGATGACAAGATTGATTATATGCGACATATAACGGTGACCTGAAGCTCACCACGACATGCCACTATGCGGCCCGAAGCCCATAGAAATTATTAAGGCTCGAAGACCTTACATGGCATGATTGTTTATCTATTGCAACTATGAGTCGCAGAGTGATCCCGAAGATCACGCGACATGCCACTACGCGGCCTGAAGCCGGTAGAAATCATTAAGGCCTGAAGACCTTATATGGCATGGCATGATCATTGCAATTTTATATTACTATGCATTACTTATTTGTTGCAATTTACTTTATTGCATTTACCATAGATTTATTGTATTGCAAGTTTATGAGTAGCATATAATCCTGAAGATTATATGCATGAGATATTTGGGGACATATAGTCCTGAAGACTATATGTGAACGTAATCCCGAAGATTACATATGATCGTAATCCCGAAGATTACGCATAACGGATTCACGATCCGCACATTGATCATGCAGGCATGTCGGACATTGCGAAAAGGGAATTCGCTGAGCTAGCCGTGGACGGCAGCAACTACCTTACTTGGGCCATCGACGTCGAGATTAAACTCGATAGTGTGTGCCTCGATCATACCATTGTCCAGCCTGAAGCTGGCAAGGACGGGCGCATAGAACCTGATAAAGCAGAGGCATTGCGCATTTTGCAAATCCACCTACACCCAGACCTGAAGTCTGAGTATATGAAGGTGGACGACCCACTGGTCTTATGGCGATCCTTGAAGGACCGCTTCAGGGAGCAAAAGTCAATTATGCTCGCCAAAGCACAATAGGACTGGATTGCCTTACGCTTCCAAGACTATAAGTCCGTGACAGCGTACGACTCTGCTTTACACAGGATTATGTCCAGACTGCGTCTATGTAGCCAGAAGATCACTGACGCAGACATGATCGAGAAAACTCTTTCTACCCTCCAACCTAGCAACATAGTACTACATCAGCAATGCATGAACTCAAAGTACTCCAAGTACCATGAGCTGATAATAGTATTATTGATTGCAGAACAACAGAATGATATTCTCACGAATGATCATTCTGCACGGCTTAATCACCTCACAGCTGTGCCTGAAGCACACGCTAGGGTTGCTAAGAATTCTCACAACCACAAAAGGGGCCGTGAAAGGGGAAAATGGAAGGGAAAGAAAGATGTCATGTTCAAGGTCAAAGAAAAGGACAAGCCCAAGGGTAAAAGCGAATCCGAGAAGGTCATAAGTAAGACATCTGAGCAGCAGGGTCGTTGCTCTAGATGTGGAGGCACGGAACACTGGTCCCGTATTTGTCGTGCCCCAAGACACCTAGTTGAGCTCTACCAAAGTTCTTCCAGAAGCAAGGACAAGGAGAGCCAACACCAACCTCACTACACCAATGAGCCTGAAGCTCAGGATTGCGACGACATGCTTGTCGACGCAAAAGAAAATGGTGATGACGTCCAAATGGACGGAAGTGAGGATGACCTTCTCGATGATGACTATGATGTATTTAGGGACCCGTAATAATCCCTATTATATCATAATGCAATGTCCAAATATACTAGTAGAGTTTGACCATTCATGCTCCTGAAGAGCGTTTGTAATATGTTGAATGGTCATGGATGCTCCTGAAGAGCAATGCTTTCCACTAGTTATGAATGTTGGTTTATGCACTATATGCTAAATCCCCAAAGGTCTCAGGCCAACTGCACCCCCCTTTAATACTAGTGCATGAGAAAGAATCAAGTATTTCCCATCTGCGTATATTTATGCGGTATATGTGCCAATACCGCCAAACCAGCGTACACCAAGGAGAACCCACCAGAAGTTGGGATATAAGAGCCTATGGCTAGGGATCCTCATAAGGCTCGGTACGCTGATGGCATTTTCCCAGCATTAGAGGGAGATTGGCATCCAGAAGAATGCCAGAATAATGCCGGAAAATTACATGAAATAAATGTTGGAATGTATTTACCTGACTCATGCACTAGCCAATCTGAACCAGAAGTTCAGAGGACTATTGTAAATCGCTGCCAAATACCTTCATTGATCAGAAAAGTGACAAGGTCGTACTTACCTGCAGTAAGTGCGCCGGAGTGAGGGGGAGACCTCCGGGTGTTCAGACAAGTGTCTGCGGAGACGTCCGCATAGACATGGTCTTGAGCCACTTGCATCACTTAAGGAATCAGTTGAAGAAGCTCGACCAGAAGTCGAGAATGCCCCTGAAGTGGCAACTCAACCTGAAGTTGAGTAAGTCCCTGAAGGACACCATCCTGAAGATGGAAATCCCAATGTGTCGCACCATCGCATTGGAAGATTGGAATGCCCAGCTCAATCGTTATGGGAAATCATGATGAGCGGGAGGACGATCATGGGAAGATCGCCACTATTATATGAATCCCGGAGAGCCATATAATTGAAAGACCACTATTGTCGACAAGATATTTTGCCTCGAAAATTGCTGACTTAATGGATCCGGACCCAAAACAAAAGACCATGGCAGAGTGCCAGAAGCACTCATAATGGGACAAATGGAAAGCGGCAATTAAGACAAAGTAGTGCTCGCTTTATGAAAGAGAGGTTGTTTAGGCCTGCAGCCCTAACACCTCCTGAAGTCATCCCTGAAGGATGCAAATGGGTCTTCCTCCAGAAGAGGAACAACTAGTGGCACAAAGCGAGGCTAGTGGCACAAGGGTTCACGCAGAGACCCGTCATCGATTACGATGAAAATTTATCTCCGGTTATGTGTGGCACAAAAGTTCCAATACTTAATATTTATGGCAGCTAACCTGAATCTATAAAAGCAGTTGGAAAACTTCATGGCCGCATGGGCCACCTGATTCAGAGATCCACATGAGAGTTCCTGAAGGACTAGAGATCCCTGACCGAATCAAAAATCACAACATGAATAACATCCACCAGCAGCGGTTGTTGCATAGGGTTGAAACCATCCGAAAGGATGTAGCTCAACCATTTGAGTAATTTCCCCCTGAAGTGGGATTACACAAATACGAATGAAGGACTTGGATAAAACCAAATCCTGCTTGAGCCAGTAGCTCGAGCACCTCCCTGAAGGAGTGTTTATACATCAGTCTATAGAGAGGGTACCTAAGAGTAAGGCAAATGCTACCCTCTTTCCCCATGGTGAATCAGTCCCCTGAAGTGGACAAGTCCCATATAGACCAAGGATAATATTGAGACAATGCTGGGACCTGAAGTTCCCTACTTAAGTACCAATGTAGTACTTGGTAAACTACAGGAAGGCTCGATATTTGTTCGCCTTCGGTAGATACAAACCTTGGTCTATGGTTCCAGAAAAACCAACCATGGCAGGATATGTGGATACTGGCTATATGTTTGACCCGCATCATGCTAGATCCCAGACTGATTTCATAAACTCTCTATGGTGGCACAACCATTTAATAGTAGTCTTGAAGAAGACATTGGTTGTCACATCATCCAACCACTGAGAGTTGATTGCCACACAAGAATGTGTTTGGCTCAAATGGATGATTGGCCACATCCTGAAGTTATGTGGCTTAAGCTTTGATAAGCTCCCTACCGTTATCTATGAAAGTAATATCACCTGTGTTGCACAAACACATATGGGCTATGTTCGAGCAATCTCATGAAGCACATTGCTCCAATTTCTTTACCCCGTAAGCTCCAAAAGAGCAAGGGAAGAGATACTCTGCAAACCTAGTCAAGAACAAATCCAGCAGATTTGTTTATAAAGGTCTCTGCTAGCCTCTTGCCTCCAAGAATATATCTATTGAAAGAGCATGAGACAGTTTACAAGGTTGCAGAGTTCAGGGGGAGAATACTCCCGAGTAATTGCCTATAATTGTGGTCTAGACGATCACAATCTGGTCCTGAAGACCAGTAGGTCCTGAAGACCTAAACATAGCATGTAAGCCCTGAAGGCTTGACCCTGAAGGTCAAACTGTTGTACTCTTTTTCCCTTGGTGAGTTTTTCCCACTGGGTTTTCTCACGCAAGGTTTTTAACGAGGCAACAGGTGCAACACAGACCGTGCGTGTGATGTACTCTTTTCTCCTACCCTTTTTTCCTACTGGGTTTTTGGGGGGAGTTTTTGATGAGGCATGCACACAGGCACAAATTAGCAAAGAAGGGAATATTAAAAATCAAAGCCTAAAGCATGATTTGAGGTAATTAATGAAAGTACAAATTGGTCCTGAAGATCTAAGTTGCATTGGTTGGTCCCGAAGACAAACCAACGGTTGTACTCTTTTTCCCTTGGTGAGTTTTTCCCACTGGGTTTTCTCACGCAAGGTTTTTAACGAGGCAACAGGTGATGCACAAGTGATGCCGTGATGCACTCTTTTCTCCTACCTTTTTTCCCGCTGGGTTTTTGGGGGGAGTTTTTAACGAGGCATACACATGGCAATAATTTGGCCAAGGGGGAGTGTTGTGAAATAAATTAATTGTGGCCAAATTATAAATTAAGGATGTGGAGGATTCTGGAAGCACGAACCTTAAAGCAGTCACGGATCTCAAAGCAGATATTTATGTAGTAATTTCTAGAGAGATCTTTTACTGTGCTTCATCCCTATCCACGGATTTACCTCCTCTATAAATAGGAGGTCCCTTTCATTGTAAAACTATCAGAAAGTGAATAAGAATACAACAGCCATTCCTCCATACATTCTGTCCCTGTGTTCTTGTGTGCAATTGTGTGCTCTACTAAGAACGATTCATAACAAATCCAAAGATTATTACTGTGATGTGAATCTTTATGGTATTCGATGGGCCTAGACAGTTGAGTGCCTGCTTAGGAATAGCCTATTGGGCTCAAACCAAGCGCAAGGTGAAATTGGGACAACATGGAGGTCCACGAACAGTTTCAGTAACACAATGAGCTCATTCCTTTCGTTTCAGTTCTCTTCTGTTCGACTCAAGAACGAAAGGGACGGGAGCTAGGGTTTCGATCGATTTCTCCCTCAAATCCTCCTCCAAATTCCCATACTCCAGAGTGCGATTCCCGTTCTCAAGGCTGCTGGTGAAGGTTCTCGGGGCTGCCTTGGTGCGCGGGAGGCGGCGCCGGGAGCCAATCCGGCGGGAGCAGGCGACGGGGCGGTGGATCCGACCACCGCAGCAAAGCCCTCGCAGCATGGCGCCGCCGCGGGCGCTGCCTGAGGTGCTGGTGGAGGACATCCTGCTCCGGTTCCCGCCCGACGACCCCGCGCGTGTAATACCCAGAAAATAATAATAAAAATTAAATATAGTTAATTTGTGTTTAAGCCAAAAGGGCTTAGAGAGGAGACAAGGCCCAGGCCTGTTTAGAGCCCATACAATGGAGAGGAGCCCATACAATGGAGAGGAAAAGATCAGAGATGAAGTTACGGAGTCAAGGAAAACTATACCGTAACTCCTCGTAGCCTAGATGGCTGATCCGATCCTTCCGTTTTTTTCTGGAAGGTTGGAGGCGTTCCTCTCAGTCTCATCCTCTCCATCACTAGGGCAAGCCGCCGCCAGCATCTTTGTGCTAGCTTGATCTGGTGTCCTCACCCTTTCAGGAACGACGGTTTAGGCTGCTGGCCATGGTAGACAAGGAGGCAGGTGGCTCTCGAGAAAACTCATCCGGACTCTCGCAATCGCAAGGTTATGCCTGTGATCTCTCACCGGTAAGCATTAGATGCCAAATTCTTTTTCCCTTCTACTGTGTTCGGTCAGTTGGTCAGGATACGATTTAGCACAAATCTCGCCGCAACCCAACCTGATGCTGAGATCGAGTGCGTTCTACCCAGCCTTTAGAGCCGGAAGTTGATTCTGATATTATCTTTGAGGATCTTTTTTTGGGATCGATGGTGTAATGTGTCAGAACTAATCATGTCTAGAATTATTTATAGGTCCATCCTTGAGTATATACGTACAGGACATGGGGAGTTACGAGTTTGATGTCAAGCAGCTTCAGTCTAGTGAGAAAGAATTACAGGATAGCTCTGTGGTTCCAATAAAAAAATAGTAGACATCAAAATTATATTTTGTGATATATTAATGTTGTAGAGAATTTTATGTAGACGTTTCTACAGTACTCAACCATTTGTTTTGCTGCCGTATAAAAATAGAATAGGAATGCGGCTGTCTGGTAGTATTGAATATTATTTTTAAGAGTTCCTTTTGCAACATGAAAATATGGAGAGTGACCGATTAAGCATAGAGACACGTATCTACTCTTTATATGCTATTGATATGCAAGATTTATTGAGTAGCTCCATATTTTTCTTTCTATCAGGAAGTGGGTTCTTAACCATTCTTGATCAACGTGCTTATCGAGGTTGCTTTCTTCAGTAAAAAGGCAAGTAACGTAGGGGTGTGGCCAATGCTATGTTTATATTCATGTCTTGCATCTTTTGAAAATCGAATGAAGTACACTATGCAAAGATTAATAATATGGATCATTGTTTTGTTTGTCGAATTATAATCTTGCTTGCTTGCATATATCTTGCTTATATATTTATTTAACCATCTATCGAGATGCCCCTTGCTGTGTGAATTAATGGTCGTTGTGGGCTATATGCTCTATTTATGAAGTTTGGAGAATATATTCACATATTATTCATATGCATACATATGCATTTCATATGTCGTTAAAGGCCGGTCACTGCCATCGTGCTGTGACTAGTACCGGTACATGGAGTTGCAAGAGAGGTTGGCATCGTCCAGCACAAAGCTCTCAATGGAGTTGCATCATAGCATGCATACATCTTCTACTTGATGTTTGGAGTTAAATGAGTTGATCGATACTCTAATCCTGTCGTAAAAATGGAATGTCGTTGCAGTGGAGTTGCATAATTTATTTATATGTTACCTTTCTCACCATTATGGATGCCCATATGTTTTCAAACCTAATAACTCAACATTTGTGAGATGTGTTTATATTCATAGCCGTTACTTGTTGAGTTTATCTCACCCCTTTAATTCTTTACAGGTGCATATATTTGTCAGGCATGATGGGCTTGGGGCTTAGACTTATGCACATCACTTCATCACCACCAGAATAATTGTTCATGTTTTAAGAATTTAGTTTGCTTTATGGCACTTTGTCTAAGTTAAAGTATTGTCGAAGTAACCTTATCTACATTGACATGAGATGTTATAATAATGAGGTGTAACGAGTCAATGTTTAATTAGTTTGCATATTTCGTTGATATTCTCTTTGATAATTCTTGGGATATATGATAATTGATCTTGCTGCGTTTTTAAACAAGATGCTGTCAAAATTTTCTATTCCTAATAAAATATTAGTTTATAAAAAGTAGGGTGTTATAGCGCGCCTCGTCCACGCCGCACTCGTCTGCAAGCCCTGGTGCGCCATCGTCTCCGGCGCCGGCTTCCGCCGCAGGTTCCGCGAGTTCCACCGCACCCCGCCCTTGCTTGGCTTCGTCTCCAATGTTCGCACACAAGGTGAAGGTGAAGGTGAATTCGTCCCCACCTGCTCCTGGCCCGCGCCCCCCGTCTACTGCCGCGTAGGGCGCATCGTCGACGCTCACCACGGCCGTGTCCTCCTCCACAGGGAATCCAATAGTTGGGCTGCTCCCTGGTCCAGTATCCTTATGGTCCAGCCCCTGCAACCACCTTGATTGCCGACGGGGTCCCTTATCGTCTTCGTGGGCTACACACGTCGCGAGATAGTCCTTTGTACCTACTCGTCCAGCACTGCATCATGGAGCGAGCCAATCTCCAGTAATCAGCTCCCATTAAACGGCCTGGACGACTATAACTTCACGGAGGCTGCACATGTGCAGACAATGCCCTTTTCGTGATTGATTTAAAGACACATAAGGTGATTAAGGAGGTTTCCGAGGCAAGCGGGATCTACACCATTGTTCCTTACATGAGCTTCTACACTCCAGGTAAAACTTCGCTTAGTTTTCGGTTTTACAATATTCTGGATGAGTAATATTCAGTTAGCAATATGAAATTTACATACTATGCTCAAGAAAAATAAAATTATGAAAATGGAATGCCACAGTCTAATATCAACTCGGTTCACCCTATCTAGATCTTGTTATGTTGGGCCTTCATTGAAACTTGATTGATATTCTAGGAATTTATGCATCTGCTATGCATGTTGAGCTATGATGATACAGTCTTCACAAATTTGGCTCAGCGAGCAAGGTTTGTAGCATGAGAGATAATAAAAAGGAACTACTCGTCCTTACCTTTGATCATTTATTTTATATTTCTCAGCTATGATCTGTCAGCACCACTTAATAACAAATATAGAATCCTGGATATTCATATCATTCATAGACAAACTAACAAAGAGAGTTTTCCCTCAAGTTAAGTAAATACGTGACATTTTCCCATTTGGGCATCAACCTGCTATTCTTTGCAGCTTAATAGAAAAAAAAATATTAAGGTTACATCACTTCTCAACCAGCTAAATTAATTTTCAAAATTTGTGTTTACAGTTGAGAGCAGGCTCTACTTGTGAGGGACCTTGAGGAGGTGTTTGAAGGGCATGAAAATGTTTAGGAGCTCATGTGAGTCCTTCAAGGTCGTGGTGGTGGTTTTATGATATTATTTCTACTGTATGTAGCATTTTGGCAGGACATCTATCTAGCATCACTGAAGTTGATGCTTGTCTTAGTGTGTCATCTTTAGGGTTTCTAATTTAAGATGTTATGCTGTCTGGTAGCCTGGCCCTGTGCCTACACTCCTACTCTATGTGGGTATGCTCTCTATATGTACTCTAGTACTTTAGCATGGAATTAAACCCTATAATGAAATTGGAGCATTACATCTTGTGCGCTTCTACTTGTCATATTCTCTATGATGATGAATAAATTTATTGTACGAGTTCATTTTTTAGCTCAATCTACTTGTTGGTTCAAGCTTATATCATCTACAGAACTAAATCATAGTCATTCATCTTGGTTCGTTTCTCTTTCCTCAATTCATCTGCCATTAGCATATTTCTGTGCTTCCTGTCCTGTCAACATAGGTGTTTGCACAGTTCTTATGGGGTTACATGACCTTTTATCCAATCTGGATTTGCTTCTGCCAAGTAGCAGGTCTTCATGTGAGCTCACGTGGCCAACAAATCATGCACAATGTTCGGACTCCTATTTTGACTCACAAAAGTACATGTCTGTTCATGCTGAATTGGTGATTTCATTAGTTCACTTACAATTGAAAAAAGGAAAGTTGAAAGGTCTGCTATGGAGATTGACTGGAGAGTAATATTGCACTGAAAGTTTGAGAAACATCCACACACCATGCATGAGTAATGGTTTTTGAATGTTCATGTTCTGCATATCAGTTAGAGGACCATTGCTGCATTCTTCAGCAATAATATCGGAACAGCAGAGTACTTAAGAGTTAAGATACATTATTCACATTTTCATATATTGCTGGAGCATCTCATATCCCTAATGATCAGGTATGTTTCCAGAGCACAATCCTTAGAAAGTTATTTCCTTTGGTGAAAATTCTGGAGCAAAAATTGGCCTAGAAGCAGCTTCTGACCAACCATGGTTAATAATCTCTAGAGTTGCAGATAATAAGTTAGTGTTAGCTACCTTTTTGATTAGTTATTAGCCACAACCTGTTAAACCTTATGGTTGGTCAATATGTGAAAACAAATACTCAGTTTTGGCAAATCCATCGATTCCTCTACCAGCTCATGTTAATTTCAAACCTTTTGCATTCCTGCAGTAATGGCAGTGAGGAAAGGAAAGGATGGACCAAGAGTGGCGCTTCAAGTGGTGGGCAGTCATCTATGGCCACCAGACTTCCCAATCAAGGTGAAATTGTGTAGTAATAATTATGAATGTTGTGTTGTATATGTTTGGCAACTCTTTAGCATCAGTGGAACTGTTGCTTGTTTGTCTTTTTTTTTCTCATGCACTCAAAAGAGCTGCATATATTATATTTAGAAGAAGTTTCTCTCTCTTTTTTCCTTCATGGTTTCTGTGTTTTTCCATTTCTTTCCTCTAAACTTGTTTAGCTCAATCAGTGGTGTCATGGGCTTGCCTGTAAGCTTTGCAATATCCTACTTCATATGTACTCTCATTGTCCTGCTGACATGTGGCCGACTGGTGATTCAGAATTCGCCACTGAGTGAGATTATCCAAATTTAGTGGCAAATTATAAATTATGCCAACAAATTTAAGTTTGGACAGGAAGGTGTTCAAAAGGAGAGAAGCCATTATCTGCATGGATATGGATACGTGGATACGGTATTTTTCAAAAAAAAAAAATCAGATACTCAGATATATTTTGCTATTTTTTAATACAAATAGTTAAATAGGAAATGATGCATATTAAAATTCTTAAAGTAGTAGTAACTTAGCAATTTTGCCAATACTTGTAATAATCTTGCATATGTGATGTCTTACTCATCTTTTCCATATTTCAATTCTCAACACTCCAACAACGACCAAGCATATCCATCCTATTCTCAAAATCCAGCAGCCAAACACATATATAATAGCAAAAAGTCTTTAGTTTGTTATACCTTCTTTAGTAAAACCAAGCAGAGGTGTTACTGTGTTGCGACTGTGGGGTGGCGGCACATCATACGTGGCGGTGTTTTATTGTGTCGTGACTGTGAGAGCGCGTGCATATAGAAACCTAGATTTTTATTTTTATTTGGGATACTTCATGGATATGTATCAGCCCAAGTATCTAAATTTAGATATTTATTTTTATTTGGGATACTTCATGGATATGTATCCGGATACATATCTGATATGGGATACGGCACCTACCTTGAGTATGGGAGAAACATTGCCTGCATGAGATTAGTGTACTTGGAAAACCCAGGTCTATTTTGTTCTTTCTTTGATGCAATGACACCCAGCTCTCCTGTTTGTTGGTGAAAAAAAAAATCCAGGTTTATATGAGGGCATCGTTGGGTTATACTCTGTCAATCAAATTGGAATGAAATGACCCACTTATATATTTATTAACTGTTACTCGCCATGCATGACATTGTGGCATCTCACTGTTTCATTATAGATGCATTTATATGTGCTATGCGGTATTGGTTTTCCATAGTGTTAACTTGTTGTTTACCTCATCTCTGCTCAATTGTTTCTTTTCTCGCCACTTGATAATTTACCGTTGTTGATTGACTGCTTCAGTTGCAGGCGAATAGCTGCCGCTGTTGGATGGGGAGCAGGAGGCTTTCAGTTGCTGCACCTAGAATCGTCAGGCTTGAGGGCGAATGAATGCTTCCTGTTGGACTCGGCTGAGGCAACAGCAGCAGCCTAGATAAAACCTTGTCTGAAGTATCTGAAAATCGTACTAGTGTTACGCAGTTTCAAATGCTGCATTTGTAAGGAGCTCTGTCAGGACAACTACTGTGACATCCCCTTCCTGCTGGGCCAATAATCTTATAAACATCTAAATCCAGATTATGTTATTGTAGAATGTGGTCATGACTGATGAGTATACGCTAGTAAAACTGAAGACATGCATGCATCTGGTTTCCAGGGTTAGAAATGGCAGCGGTTCAGTTCCATTCCGATAAGCCAGCATGCATATATTTTTGTGTGATGAGGATTGAACTGAAGAGATTCTTGGATAAATTCCATTCATTCTGATTGATTGTCTATTCCTTTTCTTATCTTTCCTGAAAAAAAAAATATATATATATTGCAAGCAGGTGGATGGCAAGTTGGCGGGCTTTTTATATATATTTTTTTTTTTTTTTTTTTTTTTGCCTCTCGGTTGTCACACATTCAAATTAGCGTCTACCGGAAAAAAATATTATATATATATTGTAGACATGGAGGCGAGAGGTGCTCTGTATGCGGAGATCGGCGAGCTCGACCTTCGGTAGGCAATGATGGCAGTTCACGACGATCGAGCGGGTTACAAATGACGGCAGTTTCGATCCATTCAATAAGTTAGCATGCATGTTTTTGTGTTTGTGACGAGGATTGAATTATTGGATATAAATACCTGGTGCCAACATTTCGATTGATTTTGATTTCGCTAAAAAAGCATTTCGTTTGATTTTCCTCTTTCTCTACCTCTCTTTGCTGAAATAAAATATTGCATCGACATATTATTACTGAAAAAAATATTTGAGGGAATTCATTTGTGCACGAGCTGATGCAGACCTGACTGGATCCATCTCGGGCCCCACCTGTCAGCGTGTTTGGACGCAACTCAACCCGTGTGACCCGTCCCGTTCTTCTTCAGTGCTGCTCGCAGTATGTTGGAACCCTAGCTAGGGTTTCAGCCAACTTCACCTCCAAATTCCCATAATCCCAAGTGCGATTCGACTTCTTCCCGTTCTCAAGGCTGCTGGTGAACGTCCAAGGCGTCGTTGGGGCTGAGGGAGGCGGCGTCGGCCCGCCAATCAGGCGGGAGCAGGCGACGGGCGCCGCCTCGCTCGCACCATGGCGCCGCCGCAGCCGCGGGCGCTGCCTGAGGAGATGGTGGAGGACATCCTGCTCCGGTTCCCGCCCGACGACCCCGCGCGGCTCGCCCACGCCGCCCTCGTCTGCAAGCCCTGGTGCGCCATCGTCTCCAGCGCCGGCTTCCGCCGCAGGTTCCGCAAGTTCCACCGCACCCCACCCTTGCTTGGCTTCGTCTCCAACTCCGACGTCCGCACCCAAGGTGACAGTGACAGTGACGGCGATGGCGCCGTGCATGACCCCTTCCACGGCACCGTTTACGGCCGCACCCATCGTCCTGGTGACCATAGGGTGGCTGAATTCTTCACCACCTGCTCCTGGCCCGGCCCCCCCGTCTGCCGCCGCATTGGACGTGCCGTCGACGCTCACCACGGCCGCATCCTCCTCCACAGGAAATTTGGTTGGGACCTTCCCTGGTCCAGTGTCCTTATTGTCTGGGACCCTACCACGGACATGCAGGAAGAAGTGCCCATTTCGGCAGTGGAGACGCGATCGCTCAAGTGGCTCAACTGGACAGCGGCGGTACTGTGCGCTGCTGGAGGCTCCTGCGACCATCTTGATTGCCACCGGGGCCCCTTCCTCATCGTTTTCGTGTGCTATGTCAATTCGACAACTGAGATTTACACTTACTCATCCGGTACTGCATCATGGAGCAAGCCAATCTCCAATAACCAACTTCCATTCAGCAGGGACTATGACTTCATGGAGCAGGCTGCACATGAGCAGAGTGCGCTCTACTTTGGGGTTCGGATGTCAGATCATATTCTGAAGTTTGACTTGGAATCACAGGAAATGTCTTGGATTCAATTGCCAACTGCATGCTGCCGTGAGTGGTCTTACGTGCTCACCACTACAGAGAGTGGTGGACTAGGGGTTGCCGCCATACATGAGTTCTACATGTGGTCCGGGGATGATGTTTGTGAAGAAGATGCTACATGGAAACTCTACATGTGGTCCAGGGATGATGTTTCTGAAGAAGATGCTACATGGACACAAAGCAGAGTCATTGATCTTAAGACCCTGCTCCCTGTTCGTTCTGTCTTGGACGACTCGCCTAGAGTGCTTGGCTCCACAGTTGGTGCTGGTGTCGTTTTTGTGGAGTCAAATGATGTTCTTTTTGCAATTGATTTAAATTTGAAGACATCTAAGGTGATTAAGGAGGTTTCTGAGGCAAGCGAGGTCTATAACATCGTTCCTTACATGAGCTTCTACACTCCAGGTACAAGTTTGCTTACTTTTGTGTTTTATAATATTCTGGACGAGTAATATTTCGTGTTCCTTTGCTATGAATGGTTATCACTTAACAACATAGAAATGTGGATGATGACTGATGAGACGTATGCTTAACAGAGATTGTTCTTCTAAGAGTTATGAGTACTTCTACTCTTCTGATCAAGTGTGATTAATACCCTCTTGAGCCACTGATAATAAATTACTGTTGTTTACCTTTTTGGTTAGCCACCTGCCAAATCTTATGGTTCGTCAAAATGTGAAAACAAATATTCAGTTTGGGCAAGTAAATGCCTCTGCCAACTGATGTTTCTTTCAAAGCTCTTGTATTCATGCTGTAATGGGAGTGAGGAGTGGTGCTCAAGTTTTGGGCAGTCATGTGTCACCAGCAGGCTTGTGAGTGAAGGTGAAATTGTGTAATAATTATTATGAATATCATGGGGTGTGGGATTGTTCCTTGTTTTCTGTCTTTCTTTCTTCAGAGTTTCTGCATTTTTCCAGTTCTTTTCTCTTCACTTGTTTAGCTCAGTCAAGTTGTCATGGGCTTGATGGAAAGCTTTACAGTATCCTAATCCACATGTAGTCTCATTGTCTTGCTGACATGTGGTGTTTTAGGATTTGCCGCTGTGTGAGATAACTAAGTTCCGTGGAAAACTATAATTTGTCTATAGATTTAAACTTAGATACCAAGGTGTCCAAAATGGAGAGGAACTATTACCTAGATGTGCTTCTACAGTTAAGAAATAAGTCCTGTGATATGCCTTCCTGAAACCTTGTACATTCGTAGCTATGAATGGTTAGGACTTGACAACATACATAAATGTGGATGACGATACCTATGCTAAACAGAAAGTGTTCTTCTGGAGCTGATTTCATCTTTTTTTTGATCAATTGTGATTAGTAAATTTTA
Organism: Themeda triandra; assembly: GCA_018135685.1. NCBI lineage: Eukaryota > Viridiplantae > Streptophyta > Magnoliopsida > Poales > Poaceae > Themeda > Themeda triandra. The sequence goes on along the minus strand of JAENPR010001235.1, from coordinate 101,959 downwards.
CAGCTGTGGATTAGAAGTTATTATTGTTTATCTTATTGTTATTAACTTTTAGAGCTGTGATTAGATAATAAGTTACATTTTGTTTATCTTTTTGGTTAGCCGTTAGTATTAGTTGGTCTAAATCTGAAAACAAATGTTCAGTTTGGGCAAAGTTTGATTAATTCATCGGCTTCTGATGTTAGTTGCAAAACTTTTGCATTCCTGCAGCAATGGAAGTGCCATCTAAAGATGACAAATCAGGCGAAGGTGCCTTGAGGGATGTGCAGTAATGTGCGGCCAGCAGTCTTCTCAGACAAGGTGAGATTTTGTAGTAATAATGTTGAATATTGTATGATATATTCTGGACATCTCTTCGACATTGGTGGACTGCTGTTGTTTTCTGCATTTTTGTTGTCCTTTCTTAAAACATCTAGCTCAATCATGGTGTCATGCTATATTTGGCATGCCAATAAGCTTTTCAATTTCCTCCTCCACATGTACTCTCGTACTGAGGTTGCAATGAAATCCTGGAATTATTATGGTTCCTTTTCCCCCAAAAATACATATGCTGGAGAAAATGACCAACAGAATTAGAACAGTGCAACTACTTAAAGCTCAATGTTAGTGCAATCAGTAGCAGTTAGTGCAAGTTTAACTACCCGAGTGTTGAATGCCATGTAGAGCATTTCCAACAGTTTTCCTTTCCTAATCACCTCTCCCGATATTCTGACATGTGGATTAATGCGAATCCGACTGCATCCAAACAAGGCCTTAAGGGGATTGAGGTAGAAAAATAGTGCTTGAATACCCTTTCACTATTTTCTTCTCAAAAACCTTTATTCTGCTCACTATCCCCCAAAGAAAGGGAACACTCACCTCTCCCTTTCCTGTGTTTTTCCGATAAGCCTCTCTCTTGAGACACATCCTCTGGCCGCACACCCAGCACCCTCGCCCACTAGGGTGCTGGAGCAGGCAGGTTGCTTCCTCAATAAGTTTCATGACCTCATTGTCGCTTTGAGTGGTCTCCTGAGACTTGCTCTTTCAGGCTATCTCATGGTGACGTTCAGGATTATAGGAAGGTTAATAAATTTACTGGAAATTTGAGGTCAGTAATTCAGTGGTGGTGTTCAAACATCAAATGTTATAGGGATTCATGATGGAAATATGGGGCTTAAATTTTGGAAAGGAATCAGTGCATTGTGGTACTAGAGATTATAGGGCCAGCGGCCAGTGGAAAGTCATCAAGCACGTGCTGTTAGACAGCTACAACCTTGCTGACTTCATCTTGCCTTTTTCTCCCCCCTCATCGTCAGCATAGCCATTCCCCTCTCCCTCAAGGTCCATGCTTGTAACATTGTTAGTGTGCTTGTCCATGTGTTCTTGTTTGTTAATGCAATTTTTTTCTATTGACAAATCCAATGCTTCAGTAGTTCATTGCTTTGCATTAGTAGTGGATTTGGATCATGTTTAGTAGTGGAACAACTGGAGTGAGAGTGTGATGCTCTATGTTTGATGCATTTGTTGATGGGGATTCTTTCCGGTGAGAACTGTGTATTAGCGGCTAGCTAGTTTCAACAAGATCAGTGTGTGAAAACTAGTTGTCAAAAACCCAGGTTTGTGAGGGTGTCGCGGGGTGGTTAGACCTTAGAAGTATTTTATTTGTTGCTATCCATGCGTTTCATTTGTGACACTTCATTGTTATGTTATAGTTCGAGATTTACATGTGATCTATGGCATTTGGTTTACTGTTGTGACCATGCCAAAATATATATGGAGTATGCCCATGATTTTCAAGTGTGTTATGATTGTTAATAAGAGGGTTTGCTGACTCCATTTGCACATCACAACTTACTGTTTACTTCATCTGCAACATTATTTCAGAACACCCTGTTTATTTCCTGACTGTACTGTTTGCCTACAGGCAAATAGATGCTGCTGTTGGATGGGGGAGAATGCTATCATTAGTTGCTACACCTAAAACGTCGGACCTTAGTGGATCACTTGCTGCACGGACTTGGCTGTAGTAGTAGCAGTGCAAAGCCCTCTCTCAAAACATACGGTGTGTGTTTGTTGGGCTGTTGGCCAAGGGGAATGCAGCATGAGCTCTGTGTTGAGGTCAACTGTTCTGATATCCCCTTTAGGGACTAATATAATGTAGCAGACATCCAATTATATGTGGGTCATTGTGTTTGTAAATTCTGTATTTTAAAAAAAAAAACTGTTTGTGAAATCCTTGGTGCAACTGGTAATCGTGTTAGAAACTATCGACCAATTTAAGTTTTGAGTTGAAGTTACTTTCTAGCTGATGCGGGTCCATGCTATATCATGATGCTGCAGGTGAAGTATCATTTCTCTTACTTCGCAGCAGCTTCCTGTCATCAGTTCAGTATGTTTCTGCAGCTTAGTTTTTGTTTGAATGGAATCAGATTGCGGTCACATAGCAGTTAGTCATGATGGTGATTGGTCGCCAAATGCCATCCTGTTGTTATCAGATTTGACTTGTTGGAGTTGTTTGTTCTGTGCGTGGCTGGCAGTGCCAAACGAATCTGAAGTTGGCTGTGCTAAAAAATGAACCTGAAGTTAGTGAACAAGCATTGGTGAAGTGTCTTTTAGTTCAGATTCAGATAGTGGCAACCATAGCATTCCCTGTGTGTGACAGCAAACAGTGGATAGATCGATGAATTCATTTGCATTTACAAAGCGTCAGAGTAACAAGATGCATGATCATATCTCATCTATCCCAGTAAAATCACGACGTTCGGCTGCTGTGTTGCTGGCTGATGGGCTGCTTATGCTTGGGCTCATCAGTCCAGCCGTTCGGCAGCTCAATAACAGCGTAAAATCCCCCCACGACAGGCCGGCTCTTCCTCTCTCATTCCCCTTCCCCAGCTCATCACTGACAACAACTCGCCACTCTAGGGTTGCTGCAGCACGAGTGGTGGCCACCAGGTGAAGGGCTTCTGTGTTTTTTCAAGCTAGAATTGCTTTTAAGCCATTTTAGGCTAATTGGTTCAATGTTTTGTTGAGAATGTGTGAAAGACACGAGATACGAGCTAGAGATGAGCCACCAAAATGAAACGTTCTGTGAAAGATGGAGGCACGCTCTCTTAATCCCTTCATTGCTATTACGATGCTTTGTTGAGAATGTGTTAATATGAAGGTTTGTTTATAGCAAAATTGAAGTGTAAAACGGGATTTGTACTACTAGTGTGCCTCTTTTTTCATGAGATGTGAATTCCATTTAGTTGGTTCTATTCCAGAGTCCTCAGAGCAACATCTGTGGCCTTTTCATAGTTGTGTACAACTCACATAAAACGTGTTGAATTCTTTTTAATCGGTTTTGCCATTTTTGTCAAGAAATTGAATCTAGCTTCTTACCGCAAGACAACAAGCTGGGATTAGTTTGATGTCATAAGATAGATTGTTGGTAGATTGTTCGTCATTGACTCACTGTAAGTAGATGACGAGCTAGTCTGAAACATTTTTTTACTTGATTCGTCAGTGGCATTGTATATGCAATCGCTTCATCAAGGCCGTTGCCATGGGCCAATAACAACATCAGCGCGAGAAAGGGTCTCAGATGTGATGTAGATGCACACATTTTGGGTTAATTAGGTCCATACCATTATAAATTCGACGCTCTAATAAGGCATGTCATTATTTCTAATTTCTAATATAATAGGTTTGGTGCCATTATAATTACTCGAGAACTTGAAATACACCACATTTTACCCCTTATACTCTCCTCTCTCTCCCACACACACAAAACATAAGGGATCCACTTATCAATCCTCCAACTGGCATCTCGCTGTCTCTCTCTTCGGCCTATGGTCTTCTCCATATTCGTTGGACCTTATTGCGTGGCCACCCATTTGGCCCTACGCCATCTTTACCTGAAGGCATGACAATGACACATGCCCTTAGTGCCATCGGTGGCTTGTGGGGTGATGCAGAAGACCGGATAGAGTGGGAGAGAAATTGTGTGGAGGGCTGACAAGTGAGCCTGATACCTCAGCGAGTGAGAGAGGGGAGAGTGAAGGGAATTTTTGCTCCTACGAAAATATGTCTACACATGGGTCTAAAGACGTGACAGGTGCACATGTATGTATTTCGAGTTTCGAAGAAATTATAATGGCATCAGCTTTATTAGCATGCCCCATTAATATTAAAGCTTATATCTTACGTGGCACTTGCTTACCTCCAATTGGTAGCTTAATAAATTGACAATAACTTTATTTAATATTTTTTCATATAAGAGAGTAAGGTAAGGCCTCATTTGGAATGGAAGATTTTTTCCTCAATGTTTTTCTTGTAAAAGTAAGTTGATTCCTCGAAAATTGCCATACAATTCTTTTAAAATTCTTGCATCCCAAGGGGACATTAAAACATTGTTTGACATGTTCCAATCAACTGTAGCTCATATAGTTACATTGCACGGAGGAGCAGACTAGCATCTTTATGGGTTATAGTTTTTTTTTTTTGATACAATAAGATAATTAATACTAATAATCAAGATTAATTAACAATAGCGACAATAAGAAAAGAGCTGTGCACGGACACGAGAGGGTAGCCAAATCCCTGCACTGGGCCGCACCTGGCAGAGCAGCTCTCCACGAACCGAACCGCAGCTGCCTTCTCCCTCCCATTCCCCATTTCCCGTCACTCTCGCTCTCGCCACCACCGAGCAAACCCTAGCTCCGCCGCCGCCCCCATCGCCGGGGCCATCCAGGATGGGTCCGCCGCCGGCGGCAGCCCTGCCGGACGAGCTCATGGAGGAGATCCTTCTCCGCATCCCGGCGTCCGACCCCGCGACCCTCGCGCGCGCCGCCGTCGCCCAGAAGCGGTGGTGCCGCCTCGTCACCGACCCCGGCTTCCGCCGCAGGTACCGCGCCCGCCACCGCGTGCCCCCCATGCTGGGCTTCTTCTACGACCCCAAGGAAGGCGACGGCTTCTCCGCCAGCTTCGTCCCCGCGTTCTCCTTCGGACCCAAGCCCCGCGCAGTAGGTCGCCGGCTGTGCCCGGAGGACGCGCGCCACGGCCGCGTCCTCTTCCGCGCCAACCAGGTGTTGTTCGGCAGCCTCACACTGCACGGATTCGGCCTCATTGTCTGGAACCCCATCACGCGCCACCGGGTGACGTTGCCGAGACCGAAGGACTTCAACGACAAGTGGAACTGGAAAGCAGCGGTGCTCTGCGCTGCCCCCTTTGGCTCGTGCGACCACCTGGATTGCCATCGTGGACACTTCATCGTGGTCCTCATCAGCAGTTGCCAATCGTTATGTTTTCATGCGTCTACTCATCACAGGCTGCCGCGTGGAGCGAAACCACCTTTGCTCGGCACCTTGGCGGTCACTATCTTGGCTATGACAAGAGCACGGCTCTTGTGGGGAATGCACTGTACTGCATCATAGACTGGGGAAATAAAATCCTCAAGTATGATCTGGGCACACGGGAGTTTTCTGTGATGGAGCCACCTGTTATGCTCTCGCACCCTAAACCCTATACTAGATCTGAGGGAATTGAACTCACCACCATGGAGGACGGGCGGCTGGGACTTGCAGTACTGTGTCAGTCTACACTTCACATACTGTCAACAGATGAAGAATTTGGATGGGGAGGAACCAAAATCATTGATCTCGAAAGATGTGATAATTATGTCCCATTGTCCACCATGCCTTCTTTAATTGGCTTTGCGGGAGAGATTGGTCTTGCTTTCATAAACGCTGGAAATAATGGAATCTTGAGTGTCGACATAAGCTCTGCTCAGGTGAAGGTGGTCAAAAAGGTCTATAAGAGGGCATGCATCTCCCGCATTGTTCCCTACATCAACTTCTGCACCCCAGGTACTTTTCTCAGGCATCCTAATTATCATTGTTGCAGTGCCATCTTATCTTATCTTTCCTTAAGAATGAGTTTATCAAAATGCAACATCATCTGTGTCACTCTTGCATAAAAATGTTTTTGTGTTGGAACATCCTTGGAGATCACTAGATATACATGGCTTGTTCATTATTTGAGCTTGATATGGATAATACTACTGAGCTTCTTGGTTAAGGAGGCGTTCATTAGACTAGTAACAAATGCATGTAGCATGAAATCTAGTTAAGGACGGACACTGTTCTGATGTCTTCTTTGCAGTGCCAACTTATCTTAGCTTTTTTTAAGAATGAGTTTATCAAAATGCAACATAGCTCAATGAGTGATGTCATGGGCTTGATGTTAAGCTTTGCAATATCCTATCCCACATGTAGTCTCATTGTCTTGCTGACATGTGGCGATTCAGGATTTGCCGCTGTGTGAAATAGAAAAATTTCGTGGCAAACTATAAATTATCTCCAAATTTATACTTGGATACCAAGGTGTCCACAATGGAGAGGAACCATTACATACATGTGCCTCTACAGTTCAGAAATAAGTCTTGTAATGTGCCTTCCTGAAACCTTCTACATTCGTTAGCTATGAATGGTTATGACTTATAACAACATATAAATGTGAATGATGGTAATGCTGACCAGAATGTGTTCTTCTGGAGCTGATTTCATCTTCTCTTTTTGATCAATTGTGATTACTAACTTTTAGAGCTGTGTATATTGAGTTATTGTTGTTTATCTTATTGGTTAGCCGTTAGTGCTGGTTGGTCAAAATCTGAAGAAAAATGTTCAGTTTGGGCAAAGTTTTGATTAATAAGTGAGAGTGGCTCAAATGAATGAAAAACTCAAGGTACTTATGTCAGAACTGCTTGATCAAGGGGGAACTAGGTAGTTGTGATGCTAAATCGCATGATAGTGGTATAACACTATTAGCATTATGGAGATTGGTGCTAGTCTGCAGGGCTTCTGTGTTTTTTCAAGTTGGCATTCCTCTTAAGCTTTTTAGGCTGATCACTAGTTTGATGTTTTGTTGAGCTTGTCTATAATTTGGATTATATGTGATCTGCTTGCCATGATAGCCTGAAATCTGCATATTGATCCTTCATTTTGGTAATCTTTGGGCCCAAAAGTATAATCATTATGAATCAAAGCACAATAATTTCATACTTTAGTGTTATTCTTACATAAATTTGTTGTGGTTCAGTAGCTTGTGGATTCTAATTGCATTGTTTGGATAACTAGAGACTTGTTTAGTTTACTGTTGGAATTGTTTTTGATGAATCAATGGGGCTACAGTTGTAGAAAGGCTCGCGTCAATGTTTGGATTAATTAGAAAGCCATTAGGCTGATTGATTTTTTACACACAAGAGCTCATGGTGTGTGCACCGCTTAACAACAGAGGGGTTAACCTTATCAACCAATTCAATCTCACTCGAGAAGTACATCTAGAGAAGTGTTATAAATCTCTATAATCTCTATACAACCAAACTATACAATCGATATCATTCATAATGCATTGATGAAAAAAATCAAGGTCCCAGTATGTAGTACATGTTCTTTATTCAAATCTGGGCAGCATCCTTGTGAGGTATATGTTATTTATTCAAATCTGGGCAGCATCCTTGTGAGGTAAACTATGTCCATAGACCACAATCTCAATTTTACAGTGTAGAACTACTTAAGGAATAACGGGACTGCTTAGAAGTACTTTGTTCCAGATTTTACACTAAAATATTCTTAATTCTCAAGTTTACTTACCATATGAAGAACCATGTATATTGATAGTACAAAACTGAACTGAAATGTAAACAATTTTGACTTATGATATGAGTTCCTAGCATGTGCGTGAAAAAAGACTGAAAGCAGTACTGTGTATTGACCAGGTTATGCATGGGTAAACCTCACAAAATAAACTTACACAATAAAAGAATCACAGTACAATAATTTTCACTTGAGTGCACATGATCTGGATTACACATAAAGTATGTAAAATTTGTTCTACTAAAGTAAGGTGTTTGTCTGGAGTTTATATTCATTGGCAAAGTTCTGCTTATTACAGGACTAAACACAGATCATTTTTATTTGTTTCTTTATCCTGAACATTCATCAGTCTTTGTTATGGTTGAGCACTTGAGTTACCAACTTACCATCTGAACGGAATAAGGGGACAAGAGGCTTTGACAATGAATCATCGTTTGTCTAGGTCATGAAACGCCATTGCAATGTATGAACATTGCTGTGGATTTTATTTTACGTTACTGAATCATGGCCTTTTGTCCTGGAGTAGGCTAGAGATGAAACCCAGAAGAGAAAGACATAGAGAAACACAAAAATGTCGTGGTTCAGGCACGTAGATGGCTAGTCTTCAAGCGCTCCTATCCATAGCTAAATCCTTGGAGATATTTCACTCCTTAAGGTCTCTCTTAACTGAGTTGTCCCAAGTCAGTTTAGGTCGACATTTTACATTATCGGGCCGCATTAGAACCCCACTATGCACTGGCATCTCAGGAGGTCCTCCTTCATTGAACATGACCAAACCATCTCAACTGATGTTGGATCAATTTCTCCTCAATTGGTGCCACCTCAACCCTATACCGAATATCATCGTTCCAGAATCTATCCCTCCTTGTGTGCCCACAAACCCAATCCAACATACACATCTCTACTACACTCAGCTGCTTGACATGTCACCTTTTTGTATGTCAACATTCCGCACCGTACCGGGCGAATCGCGCTGTCCTATAAAACTTACCACCCTGCTACAGCTGTCTTAATTGTTAAAATGGAGGCGGGGTTGACGGTGATGGAGATTTAATTTTTGCTGTGTGTTAACTGTTGTGACCATGACATATTGTGTCTGCATCATGCATGGCCATGGTTTTCTAAAGCATTATGATTGTTTTATAGGATGGTTCACTTACTCCATTTGCACTTCATAACTTACTGTCTACTTCATCTGCTCCATTATTGCTTAGCTTACTGCCTACTTTATCTGCTCCATTATTTCGTAGCTTACTGCCTACTTCATCTGCTCCATCTTTTCATTTACTCACTTTGAATCTAACTTACTGTAGTTAATTTTTTTCTACAGGCAAATAGGTGCTGCAGTTGGATAGTTCAAGAGGCTGCCATCAGTTGCTGCACCAAAAATTGCCAAACCTTAGTAGCAGCGGAAAGCACTCTCCAGAAACTATCTGAAACTAAGTACTTTTATCATGTGTGAACTACTGAGCTTCTTGGTTAAGGACTAGTAACAAATGCATGTAGCATGAACTCTAGTTGAGGACGGACACTGTTCTGATGTCTTCTTTGGGTTACTAATCTAGCAAACAATTGGGCACAAGATCATTGAACACGTGTTACAGTTTCAGGAAGAAGAGTGCTACATACCCACTCATCTTGATCGGGTAGAAATCCATACATCCATGTATGCATGGATGTTGTCTGTATTTTGTACTGATGTCGAATCTCGTATCACTAGAGAACTGCGTAGAAGTTCATCCCTCTTAGTTTGCTGCATCTTCATTAAGACTTGAGGAATTTCAATTGTCATCAGTAGGTTCTGGAGCTGTCTGTTTGAACGGAACGAGACTGCGAAAGTAGCAGCAGGTTGTTGTGTTGATTTATGATTTGCCTTTGTTCATGGACTGCCATCCTGAGGCATGGGCAATGTTTAGGGTTTTGAGTTTTGACTTGATGGAACTGTTTGTTCTCTGCATGACTGGCAGGCTGCTCTCCTCTTGGGAATGAAGCTGGGTATGCTGAAGAATGGATATAATCTGACGTTCAGTTTCACTGAACAAGCACCGGAGTGTCATTCAGTACAAATTCAGCTTAACAAGTACAGCTGTACATTTGTCTGCATGGTGAATGAATTGAAAAGATCATCACTCGAGTAAAAAAAGGTTGCAACCATGTAAACCAAACCCTGCAGGCTGCACAAGAATTTTGCTAATCTTAGTTTTTTTTTTTGAGTAAAATGCATCACAGGTCCTTAAACTATTGGCCTCCTCCCACATGGGTACACCAACTATGAAAGCGACTATCCGGATCCTTCATCTACTTCCCTTGCACACTAAAGGTCCAAAATCTGCCTTACTGGCCCCAATGGCTGACGTGGATGGCCGTGTAACTTTTCCAAAAAAAAAACCCCGACTGTGACTGTGGCACAAGTTAACGTGGGCGGGTCGCTTCTCAGGGGAGTGGCGGCCGATGCTGATGGCCTCGGTGAAGGGGGTGTCGTGCGTGGCGTGGCCTCCTTGAGTGCGCGGAGATGGTGGTGGCGTGCGTCTCGTGGCGTCCAGCGGCGGATGCTGAGGCGCTCGACGCCGATGCGGCGCAGCCGGCGGCGGCCATGTGGGACGCGATGGCGTGGCGGTTGGCGACGGCTTTGTCGGGCAGCAGATCAATCTCGCGGATGCTCCGGAGCGAGTGGTTGGCTGTGCTGCGGCGACCGATGGAGGACACAGAGTCGTCCTCGTCACCGCCGCTGGCGGCGGCGGAGACACGCAGGAGAGCCACGACGCCCCCATCCGCGCCCGCTCTCGCGAGCTCCTTGTCGCGTGCCCCGTGCCGCGGCGGAGCGCCCCGCCCTCGAGACGTCGAAGCTGCCGCAGAGCTGCGCGGTCGCGCTCGCGCCGGTGAGGCCGCGGCGGAGTAGCCCGTGTGAGTGCTCGCCAGGCCGCGGCAGAGCGCCTCGCCCTCAAGCCGGCGAAGCCGCCGCGGAGCTGCGCGCGGTCACGGTCACGCCGACGAGGCCGCGGCGTACATGCCCCGGCAGGCGGCGGCGGAGCATCTTGCACTCATGCCGGTGTCCGTCTTTCCCCGCACCGCATCGCCACAATTCGCACCTCGAGTTTCACAAAAACCAAACCAAACCAATCGTTCCTCAGATGACGCGAGGACGTGAGGGGCAGCAGCAGGAATCCGTTCGCTCCCAGCTGCCTCTGTTGCTCACCCCATCAATCGATCGTCCAGTCCACGTATCCATCCATCCCTCTGATTTCGAATTTTGATTGCCTGATTGGATTTGTTCGTGGCTCTGTTCTATTGATTCTGTTCGATTTCTCCTCTGATCTCTCTATGCTTGTGCCGATCCTCGACAGGAACAGGAACGGAGAGAATCTCCGGCGACAAGGACACGTCTGGAAGACCGGAACAACGCCGCCTTCGACCACGCCTCCTCCGCGTGGCACGCCCACTCCCCTGCGCGCGCGAGCGCGAGCGCCCGCGAGGCGGCGGAAGGGCACAAGGAGAACCACTGCCTCAACCCCGAGGCCGACGTCGAGGCGGAGATCCTGCACATGTTCTCCCGCCTCCACCACCACCGCACCTACTCCAAGCAGTCGGAGCCGCTCAAGCGCGGAGAGGTCACGGCCGCGGTGGCTCAGCCTGAGCCCGCTCGATGTCGCCGCTGCGGTTATCCTGCGCACCCTGCCGCCGAGCCCTCTACAGCCAGAATCGGGCATGGGCGGCGCTCCTCTGATCTGTTCCGTTTAGGAAGGAGCTATGAGTGAGAAAACGAAATAAGACAGGGACTTTTGGAAAAATTGGCATGGCCACGTCATCTAGCTGCCATCGTGGCACCCGCCACGTCAAAAGTTGGTGCTGGTGTGGTTGCCTTTGGACCGTCTGAGCATTGCGATAAAAGTTAAGGGACTCAGATAGTCGTTTTCATAGTTCGAGTACCCAGATGGGAGGAGGTCAATAGTTTGAGGACCTCTGATGCATTTTACTCTTTTTTTTATGAAACGAACAGTAGGTGGTGGTGTTTGAAATCACTTATCACTCAAGGAGAAGATGAATGGGTAGATGAATTCTTTGGCTAGTACGAGTAGTACTTTGTAACAAGAATGGAAACATGAACGATGAGCTTGATGACTTGACTTTGTTCTAGACTCAATTGCTGCATAAACGCACGTATAAATCTTGTATGACTCAGTACAACCGTATTATCATCATCTTCCTCTCGTACATACAGCTGCTGCGCGAGTTGGGCGGATCTCAGCTTCCAACGGGCCTAATCTCTACCAGGGCCCATCCAAATTCGGACGCAGGCTGACCTGGCAGGGCCCAACGCTTTTCCTCTGCCCTCTCACACAGGTTTGTGCGATTTCCCCACATCACGAGCAGCAGCAAACCCTCAATCGTCATTTATTGTTGGAGAATGCCATATCCCTAATGCTCAGATCACCATCCTTAGAAAGTTATTTCCTTTGTTGAGATTTTGTGGAGCAAAAATTGGCCTAGAGGGGCAGCGTTTGTTCTGCCAGTTTGCCAAAAGTGCAGCAAGGGCAGCTGGTTAATGCACTTTACAATTTACATAACATAAAATTTGGTGCTGATGTCATAATCTGATTTCTCTGACCTTCGTATATACATGCCCTACAGAGAATGTTACATCGATCATCATAGATAGTGATGGCTAAGTTGCTTCTACTAAGTAAAAGCTCGGAAGTCATCAGTCAAGAGTTTACTTTTTGGTTTAGTAGCTCACTAAGGAAGCACTTGGGGTTCAACAAGAGAGAAAAATGGGGATGGAGTGACTTATCCACAGTTGCTTCTACTAAGTAAAAGCTCGGAAGTCATCAGTCAAGAGTTTACTTTTTGGCTTAGTAGCTCACTAAGGAAGCACTTGGGGTTCAACAAGAGAGAAAAATGGGGATGGAGTGACTTATCCAGCTTCTTACCGCGAGGCAACAAGGGCTCAGTTTGATGTCATAAGATAGATTGTTGGTAGATCGTTTGTCACTGTAAGTAGTTGACAAGCTAGTCTGAAACTTTGTTACTTGATTCGTTAGTGACATCTGAAATGCATTCACTTCATCAAGAGGCTAGTGCATGAGCCAATATATAACAACGTCAACATGAGAAGGGGTCTCAAATGTGATGTAAATGCATGTATTTTGGGTTAATTAGATCCATACATTATAAATTTGACCATCTAATAAGGCATGTCACATTTCTAATTTCTAATATAATAGGATTGGTGCCATTATAATTTCTCAAGAACTTGGAATACACCACTTTGTACGCCCCATACTCCCTTCTCTCCCACACACGAACATAATAACATATGGGACCCACCCGTGACTCGTCAATCCTCCAATTGGCCTCTCCATCTCTCTCTCTCTCTCTCTCTCTCTCTCTCTCTCTCTCTCTCCCCCCCCCCCCCCCCCCAATCCACGGTCTTCTCTGTCTTTGTTGGACTTTGCTGCACGACCGCCCATTGGGCTTGCCGCTTGCGCCATCTTCACATGAAGTCATGACCATGACATGTGCCCCCGGTGGCATCGATGAATCCGTAGGTAGTGGACCGACGAGCACGAGGTGGCTTGCAGGATGATGGAGAAGGCTAGAGAGAAACTGTGTGTAGGGGCTGACAAGTGAGCCTAATACATATGTTAGCAAGTAAGAGAAAGGGGAGTGTGAAGGGAATTTTAGCTCGTGCACCTAGGTCTAAAGACGTGACGATAGATGCACATATGTATTTCAAGTTCCGAAGAAATTATAATAGCATCAACTCTATTAGGTGAGACGTAGTAGCATGCTCATAAATATTAAAGTTTATTTCTCATGTGGCACTTGCTTACTTCCAATCGTTAGCTTAATAAACAGAGAACAACTTTATTTAATCTTTTCTATAAGTGAGTAAGGCCTCGCTAATGGACGACTTTTTTTTCCTCAGAATTTTTCTTGCAAAAATGAGTGATTCCTCTAAAATTGCTATACGATTCTTGTAAAAAGAAATTCTTGCATTCCTAGGTCATTGAGACTTTGTTTGACATGTTCCAATCAACTCTAGCTCATGGTTACATTGCACGGAGGAACAAACTAGCATCTTTATGGGCTTGTTTTTTTTTTGATATACTAATAAGATAAATTAATTAATTATAATAATCGATAACAATATTATCAACAATATTATCGATAAAAGGAAAGAGCTGTGCACGGACACGGAAGTGTAGCCAAATTCCTCTACTGGGCCCCACCTGGCAGAGAAGCTCTCCACAAGCTACCTTACCTGGTTGAGCCGAACCGCAGCGGCCTTCCCGTCACTCTCACTCGCCACCACCGAACCAAACCCTACATCCGCCGCCGCCCCCATCGCCGGTGCCCGGGGCCGCATGGGGCCGCCGCCGCCGGCACCGCTGCCGGACGAGATGGTCGAGGAGATCCTCCTCCGCGTCCCGCCGTCCGACCCCGCGACCCTCACGCGCGCCGCCGTCGCCCAGAAGCGGTGGTGCAGCATCGTCGCCGGCGACGGTTTCCGCCGCAGGTACCACGCCCACCACCGCGCGGCCCCCATGCTGGGCTTCTTCTCCTACACCCGGGGCAGCTTTTCCACTGGCTTCGTCCCCGCGTCCTCCTTCCGACCCAGGCCCTGCACCGACCGTCTCTGGCTGCGCCTGGAGGACGCGCGCCACGGCCGCGTCCTCCTCCGCGCCGTCGGGCAAGGGCAATCACCCGAGGTTATCCTCGTCGTCTGGGACCCTATTACGGGCCACCGGGTGGACCTGCCGAGACCCAAGGGCTTCTTCAACAAGGGAAACTGGAAAGCCACGGTGCTCTGCGCCGCCGCCGCTGCCCCTGCTGGCTCGTGCGACCACCTCGATTGCCACCGTGGGCACTTCATCGTGGTGCTCGTCGGAAACTATCCAGGCGGTGTGCTCTCCTGCGTCTACTCATCACAGGATGGCGCGTGGAGCAAAATCATCTTTGCTCGAAACCTCGGGGCCAAACTTGCTGTGTACCGTGAGTGCATCGCTCATGTGGGGAATGCACTGTACAGCTTGATGGTCTCGGGAAATAAAATCCTCAAGTATGATTTGGGCACAAGGGAATTATCTGTGATAGAGCCACCTGTGATGCTCTCATGTGGTGAATTTACTGGTTCTGAGCGAATTCAACTCACCAACATGGAGGACGGGCAGCTGGGACTAGCAGTATTGCGCGAATCTACACTTCACATACTGTCAACCGATGAAAAATTTGGATGGGGAGGAACCAAAATCATTCATCTCGAAGAATGTGGCAATTATGTCCCATCGACCACCAGACGCTATTTGATTGGCTTTGCGGGAGACATTGGTCTTGTTTTCATGAAAGATGGAAATAATGGAATCTTGAGTGTTGATATAAGGTCTGCTCAGATGAAGGTTTTCGATAACAGACCATGCATCTCCTGGATTGTTCCCTACATCAACTTTTGCATTCCAGGTACTTTTCTCGGGTATCCATATACAAGTTTTAACTTTGCTCAAGAATGTTGAATTTATAAAATACAACATCATTTGTGTAAGTCCTGCGTCAAATATTTTTGCAAATGAACGTCCTTGGAAATCACTAGATATGCATATCTTATTCATTAGTCACACCTGCAGGACAACTGATCAAAATTTTGGGCAGCTGATAACATACGCTTTACTCATGTGGTGGTTCATGATTTGCCTAAGTGGGATAAATCCTTAAAATTTATAAATTGATGTGATTTCCTATACAGTGAGATAAAATCCTGAGTGCCACCAAGTTGGGTGACAAATTATAAATTGTGTTTCCAAATTTAAGCTGGGACAGGAAGGCATAAAAAAGGTGGGAAGCAACTTCTTGCATGGCCTCCTACACCATCTGATGCCTTCCTGAAACCCCTTATGTTCCTGTTCCTTTGCTATGAATGGTTATCACTTAACAACATAGAAATGTGGATAATCATTGATGACACCTATGCTTAACAGAGATTGTTCTGTAGTTATGAGTACATCTCTTCTGATCAATTGTAGTTAATACCCTCTTGGGCTGCTAATAATAAATTAGTGTTCTTTACCGTTTTGGTTAGCCATTACTTTGATGACCCTCTACACTCAAGATGTGTTGTCTATTTTTAGTCCTGCTCATCCATTCATTAGTTCTGATCCATGAATAGACTTAACAAAATAGAAATATATGGCCATATTGATATTAAAATGATGTATATAATTGTAGTTCTCTATTAACTGTTGTTGCTGTAAATTTGTGGTGTTGGATTTGTGATCAGAAAGTGTTCATCAAAGGAAAAATTGATTATTTTAAAAGTCATTTTCTGTTATTTTATTTCTGAAAATTTGTAATTTTCTTTTGCAGCACTGGGATCAGCTTTTAGTGGTGAGGGACCATGTGATGGTGCCTCAAATGAATGAAAAACTCAAGGTGCTTATGTTAGAACTACTTGATCAAGGGGAAATTAGGTAGTAGTAATTAAATTGCATGATAGTGGTATAACATTATTAGCATTACTGAGACTGGGGCTTCTGTGTTTTTTCAAGCTGGAATTGCTCTTAAGCATTTTAGGCTGATCACTGGTTCGATGTTTTATCAGGCTTGTCTATAAGTTGGATTATATGTGCTCTGTCTGCCATGATAGCGTGAAATCTGCATATTAATCCTTCATTTTGGAAGTCTTTGGGCCCAAAAATATAATCTTTATGAATCAAAGCACAACAATTTCATACTCTCAATATTATTCTTGCATAAATTTTATGTGGTTCAGTATCTTGCGGATTCTAATTGATTGGTTGGATAACTAGAGACTAGTTTAATTTACTATTGGAATTGGACTGTGATCAGAACTCGAAGAGATTATGACAATGCCCTTCCGTATAGTAAAAAGGTGAAATAATCTTGGTCACTAATCACTATAGCTGATCAATATTGCTGGGAACTAAATAAAGAGTAGATATACATCGATCAAGAAAATGCATCTAGCTGCACGTCATAACTAAAATGCATCTAGTTGTACGAAGGGCTCGCCCCAGTGGTTTGGCTTAATTACAAAGCCATTAGGCTGAATGTTTGTTTTGCACAGGAGCGCATGGTGTGCACCTCTTAACAGTAAAGGGGTTAACCTTGTCAAAGAATTCAATCTCCCTCTTACAGTACATCTAGACAAGACTAGCTTCACATTATAAATCTCTATACAACCAAACTATACAAGATGATATCATTCATCTATGCATTGATGAAAAAAAAAAATTCAAGTTCCCAGTACGCAGTTCATGTTCTTTATTGAAATCAGTGCAGCATCCTTGTTAGGCAAAATAGGTCCATAGATCACACTCAATTTTACGGTGTAGAGCTACATAAGGAATAACAGGACAGCATAGAAGTACTTTGTTCCAGATTTTACACCGAAATATTCTCAAGTTTACTTACCATTTGAGCAACCATGTGTATTGATAGTACAATATTGAACTAAAATTTAAACATTTAGGACCTATTCTAGCATGTGCGTGAGAAAAGGCTGAAAGTAGTACTGATTACTGACCAATCTGTTCGAGGGCTTGTAATAACTCCAGTCAGCATGTGCATGAGTAAACCTCACAAAAAAAACTTATGTCAGAAAAGAATAACAGTACAATAATTTTCACTTGAGTGCACATGATATTTAATCTTTATTACAGATAAAGTTGTAAAACTTGTTCTACTAGAGTAAGGTGTTTGTTTGGAGTTTGTATGGCAAAGCTCTGCCTATGACAGGACTAGATACATATCAGTTTTATTTGTTTCTTTATCCAGAGCATTCATCAGCCATTGGTATGGTTGAGCACTTGAGTTACTAACTTACCATCAGATGTATGAACAATGTTGGGGATTTTATTTTAAATTATTGAATCATGGTTATGCTGAACATGATCACATTTGTTTGCTTCAAAATGGTGTGATCAGGTTCAGTAAGCAACTATGCATATGTGGTTATAGACCAAAGAGCTCTTATCTTGAACAGAAGCTCTAGATTGCAACCGTGTACATGAAACTCTGCATAAGAATTGAAAAAGTTCGTATGGTATAAATTGATGATAGTTCAAATAATTGTCTCAATATAGGAGACTATAGAGAGTAGCCTTGGGCATGAGCTTGGGGATTTTTTTCTCTTTGCTTTGCTCTTGCTCTTGCTGAAATGCTACAATGACGCATGCACATTATTACATAAATCTAGTTATTTGCTTGTGCATACACTATTCACTGTCACACTTTAGTTATTGTTGTTGTTATACGATCTTTTTTGTGAAATCTGATGTCTTGGCATGGAGGTCCCGGATACTGTCTGTCTGTAATTTGAAAATGGAGGCGGGGTTGACGGTGATGGAGATTTTATCTTTTGCTGTGTGGTACTCTTGTGACCATGTCAAATTATGTCTGCATCACGGCCATGGTTTTCTAATGCATTATATTGTTTTATATGATGGTTCACTTACTCCATTTGCACTTCATAACTTATTGTCTACTTCATCTGCTCCATTATATCATAGCTTACTTCCTACTTCATCTGCTACATCTTTTCTTTTCCTCATTTTGAATATAATTTACTGTAGTTTATTTTTTTTACAGGCAAATAGGTGCTGCAGTTGGATGGGTGAAGAGGCTGTCATCAGTTGCTGCACCAAAAATTGCTGAACCTTTGTAGCAGTGGAAATCACTCTAGAAACTATCTGAAACTAAGTACTTTTATCATGTGTGAACTACTGAGCTTCATTAGACTAGTAACAAATGCATGTAGCATGAACTGTAGTTGAGGACGGACACTGTTCTGATGTCTTCTTTGGGGGGTACTAATCTAGCAAACATCCAAATTTAGACATCCATGTATGTGTGTGGATCTTGAAACCATTGGGCACTAGATCTTTGAACACGTGATGCAGTTTCAGGAAGAAGAGTGCTTCATGCCCTCTCATCTTGGTCGGGGTAGAAATGTAGACATCCATGTATGTGTGTGGATCTTCTCTGTACAGGTGTTGAATAATCTTATTATCACGGAACTGGTAGAAGTTCATTCCTCTTATTTTGCTGCATCTTCGATAAGGAATTTCGATTGTTATCAGTAGGTTCTGCAGTTGTCTGTTTGAACAGAACGAGATTGCGAAAGTAGCAGCAGGTGGTTATGTTGATTTATGCTTTGCCTTTGTTCATTGACTGCCATCCTGAGGCATGAGCAATGTGCTGCTCTCCTGTTGGGAATGAAGCTGGCTATGCTGAAAAATGAATATAATCTGACGTTCAGTTTCAGTGAACAAGCATCGGTGACTGTCATTCAGTTCAGATTCAGTTTTCAGTTCAGATTCAGTTTAACAATCACTGCTGTATAGGTGTCTGCATGGTGAATCAATTAATAATATCATCTCACTCGAGTAAAAAAAAAAAAAATATTTGCAACCATGTAAACCAAACCCTGCACGAGGAATTCGCTGG
Source organism: Themeda triandra (assembly GCA_018135685.1). Lineage (NCBI taxonomy): Eukaryota > Viridiplantae > Streptophyta > Magnoliopsida > Poales > Poaceae > Themeda > Themeda triandra. The sequence continues at coordinate 82,889 of JAENPR010001235.1, read as the reverse complement.
TGTTCGTTGTTGACCTTTTCTTTTGTTGGAAACGAACATTAGGTGGTGGTATTTGAAATCACTTTTCACTCATGGAGAAGATGAGTGGATAGATGAATTCTTTGGTATGTACAAAGAGTACTCTGTTTGTAACAAGAATGGAAACATGAACAATGAGCTTTTGATTTCACTGCGTTTTTGACCCCCGGTGCTGCATCAACTGAATCTTTTTATGACCCAGTAAAACTACATTATCATCTCTCTTGCCTACGCAACTTTTTACATGCTTATATGGTTCGGTAGTGTACAAACTCTGAACTCTCGGCTGCAGCTACGGATCAATCTCATCTTCCTCTCGCACCCTGGCCCACCTTTGATTTGGTTGGGCCGGGCCTTTGGGCCGAAGCACAAGCTGTCTCACATTCTCCGCTCCCCTGCACCAGGTCCAGCCTCCCTCTTGGCCCAGATCCGCCGGCGGCGGGCAGCTCCCGTCGACGCATCTCCCCGTCCTCTCGCCGGTGCTTGGCCTCCCTCCCCCCGCCAACTCGTGCTATCCCCGTCCTTTCGCTGGTGGTGCTGGCTGGTGAGGAAGAAGGGCATAATCCGGCCTCCAGGACACCGCCGCCCCCATCCAAACGCGCGGCTCCCATCCTCGTAATCGTGCTCAGCTCATAAGCGAGATCCAGGTAAGCGGAAGCAAACAGGGCCTATATACGATTGTTTTGCTATATTGCATAGTTCATAGCCCACACTCAGCCTTCTTTACGTTTGCTTTAGGCCTTTAGTGTTGGAACGATGCTGGCAAATAAAAGGGGCGGAGGTGATCTTGCAGGAAGCTCAAATGAGAATAAAAGAACCAGGTCATTTCTTTCAGGTCTGCCTGCCAGTTCTTCCTTTTCTTACATATTTTTACAGCTCTATTGAGCACTCACAGTTGTGAACTTTCATGTTTCCTTAACTAGGTGACATGTACTGGTATGCTAATAAAGGCATCTGGTGTCAACTGGGTGAAGAACGTGCTTTAGAGTTGTCGAGAAGTGTTATCTCGCTTGCTTTATCTAATGGTGATTATGCTCTTGTCTCTTTTAGTTGTCAAAATATATAAACTTCTTTAGTTATGCACAATTTAATTATGATGTTGTACAGGCCACACAGTGCTATTTTCATTCTCAGGCATAGCTGTAGAAAAACTGAGGTGTGGCCATAAGTTTCTGACTTCAGCAACTTTGATTAGAGCTTTAAAAGAACATGATAACCTGAAGGTTTGTTCTGTTAATCATCGTCTACTTATCTTGCCTTTTGATGTAAGTTATTGCTGACCATTCTGTGCTGTTTCTTTTCTTTATCTTTGTAGATTGAAGTGCGTCATGAACAAAATGTTGCCGTTGGATTTCTGGAGGAATATGATTTAGACCATGAAATCGCTGTTGTCAAAATCACATCACACCTTGAACTTAATTCTGTCTTTCTCCATAATATGTCCCACTATCCACCCTATTCCGATGTAGTATCTCTAGGGCGTGACATCTCTGGTAAGTTGTTGGCCACAACTGGGAAGCTGACTCCTATTTCGAGCGGATCAGATCGTCAACATCTTATGTTCTCTTCTTGTAAATTATCTGAGGTACACTTGCACTGTAATTTGAGAACTTCTGTTTCTGTTATTTTATGCACTGAACTATTACATCTTAGCTTACGTCTATTTGTTGCAATTGACTGCACTGCACACAGTTTGGCTGCTAATAACTTTTAAATTGTGCAGTTTAGAATGAATGGATTAGTTTATTAGATTCCCATTGGGACATACTTTAATGTTATTACATATTTTTAAGTATTCTTACAAATTATATGTAAAATAAAATATTCTAGTAGATTTGATACCAATCTGTAATTAAAATACTTTGAGATTATAATTTTCTAAGTAAATTTACAAACCATTAATCAGTTAGTTATGTTTACAATTTTCATGAGACAATGATCATGAGTCATGACGAGGGGAAGTTCCATGCAGCCTTATTTTGTTCTCTAACCCTTAACCCATTTTGCTTGTGACATTTTGTTCCAGTTTATGGAAGGGGGGCCACTTTTTGATTGTCATGGGGACTTCGTTGGCATGAACCTTATTCCGAGTATGGAGAAATCCTTTTTCTTGCCCGTGCGTTTGATCTTCGAACGGCTGAAGCATTTTGAGACATCTGAGCAAAGGGCTGTATTTCTGGCACGAGTAAATGAATTGAAGCCGGAGAGGTATGTCTTACATTGTTTCTAATTTGCATTTTTACAGTTGTCCTTGCTGGTTTTCCCACTGTCATCTGCCCAGTCCCCTATCCATACTTGTACTTGAGCTTGTTAGGTAATCTCTTAAGTATGCACGTCTTGATTGTTAATTGCTGTTTTGTAAACTTAGTCGTTTGCAGTAGTTTTCAATATCTTCCCATAGTAACAACTTGATTCTTTGGTGCCAATACCTAAGAATGTTGCACCGGTGCACTGTGCTATTGGCATTTATCACAGGTAGCCTATACTATTGATTGAGCTATAAATTTTGTTTCAACATTGAGTGTAGTATATTTGCCTAGATTAATGTTCGGAGATTTTTCTTTCAGTCTAAAATATGCACACTCAATCATTGGCTATTCTATTGAAATTTTTTATGTCCAATTTGTGATAATACTTAGATGCTTGTCTTGTTTCTTTCCTACAATTCCACTCATCTTGGTGTTGCATGTTATAGTATTCTGGTTAGATACATTTTACTTCTGGGTTAATTAGTACTCCCTCTATATAGGATTTCGAAGTCATTTAGGACCGCGACATGGTCTCCAAAACACAACTTTGACATCTTGTTTTTATAAAAATATTTACGGAAAATGATATATGTATACTTTTATGGAAGTATTTTTTCTTGACAAATCTATTTATATAATTTTCACATTTGTAAACTCAACAATTTAAAAGTTATTGATGATTTATATTCCCAATGTGTGACCCAAATCTTGTCCCAAACTCAACAATACAGAGGGAGTATAGTCACATTGATATTCTTTCACAGGGTTGGAGGAACACCCACAGTCGGCTCCCAGGCAGAAGGTGACTACACAACAATCACTCAGATCACTAAGGTCATGTATGGATAAATCTAATCCCTTCCAATTCATCTGGACTGCGGTGGAAAATGATTCAACCTGTCAATCCCTCGCAATATGTTGGCATGGAGTGGGTTAGGCTCTATCCAAACAAGGCCTAAATGTTGTTTTAGTGTGCATTTTATATTATTTGTAAAGCCTCAAGTTCTGCACATGAAATTATACATTTGTACTGTTATAATAGTACCTATTAATTACTTTAGCCATTTAAGGTATTGCCTTGGAGTTTGTGCTTATCTGTTAATATTTCCGCACTGGCGTTATGCCCGTATGTGGTGATATAGTTTAAACCAAGCATACTTACTAGTCTATTCTTGGTAGCTGCATAGTGCACACATGTAAATAGCATGGTACTTCTTCATTTTGAGATACATGTCTAGATGAATCCATCCACAAAGGATATGGATTTGAGGGTGGATAGAGGCATAGATCACACCAACACCATCACCACTATCCTGGTTTTAACACGAGAGATGTTCTTCTGTATGTTCAAGCAGTCAATTCTAATGGGTTATTAATCGTACTCTTATGTGCTGATTATTATTTGCATATCTTTATCTAAATCTCACCCAACTTAGTATTAGCACATCTAAATCCTAATCACTTTGCTCCTTTTTGCACCAATACATGCAGTTGCTCCCAGCAAGGATCTTTATCTGCATCTTGAAGTTTTGGGTTATCCCAGGCCAACTAAAAGTGAGTTGATGCTTGTACATCACTTGACTAGTACTGACTTGCGCCTTTTTGCAGCTCTGCTGTGCAACTGACAGCCATGAATGATATCTTTGACCAGGTGGCATGACTTTGGTTAATACTTTTGAAGAGCCTTTGGTGATATATATCATCATGGTGTCTGGAAGCAACTCAGTAGTGGAGTTTGTGAAAAGATACATGATAGTGTTGTCACCCTCGCTTCATCGAAGGGTGATTTTGCATTATTCTGCCTTTTCCTATTTCAGACTTATACTTGGTCATCATCATGTGCTAATGTTCAAAATTATGTTGTCCAGGAGATAAAAGAATCTTTGCGTGCTCTGGAACTTTCATTGACTGGGATGGTAAATTTCAAGAAAATGGATGTAAGATTATTCTGACTTCAGCATGCTTGGTTAGGAATCCTGATTATCCTTACGATGAGGGAAACAAGATTGTTGATAGCTTGAGGGTTGGTGCTCTAATTATATTTTTTATCCTTGTTTCTTCCAAGGTACTGCTCAAATCTCATTATATCATTATTATTTGCAGATTAAGGTGTTCTTACCAGGCAGGAAACCGAGAAAAGGAACCTTAATACATTATAGTCTACATTATAATGTAGCTCTAGTCAGAGTCAAGACATCCAGTGTTGTCAATAAATTTCTAGTTGTTAGACATGGAAGGAAAAATCTGTGTTCTAATAAGTTAGTAGTTGCTGTGGGGCGTTGCAAATCAGGTGATTTAATGGCTTCAAGTGGAAACTGGCTCCTCACTGGTCTGGTCCTTTTGATTTCAAAAGGCTTGTATACTCTACTTGTAGAATAAAAAAGGTATTTGCTGTTGATATATTTATGCCCACAGAAATAAATAAGTCTGTGAGAATATAAATTTAATTTCGATTTGGCATTACAAATGACATTTTCTCAATATAACCTGGTTAGGCTGGGATTGGAGGGCCTCTTGTTGATTCTGAAGGGAACTATGTTGGCATGAACTTTTATAACCAAAAAGTGGGCAACCCGGTCCTGTTTTGTGATGATATTGTTGATATCCTGGATCGTTTTAAGAAAGGGTATGTCTAGATTTCCCTTATTTAATTGCCTTTGATCAATGTTCTGCTAGGTCGTTTAAACAGCAACCAAACAGTAAACAGAGGTGACGTGTGTTGTTAGGCTGTAAAAGGTGTAAGGCTGAGCACAAAATGTAGTTAAATGGCATTAGATGGGCTAAATGGCCATTTAGCCTACCATTTAGTCAAACTGGTAAGTCCACTTGAAATTGTACATGCACAAATATGTATACTTAATTCTTTTACACGGATAAATGTGTTTACTTGTTACATGTATAAATGTGTACTTAATTTTTGTTGTGCATAAATATGTATACTTGCTTCAATATTATTATATTGTTTATAAGCATAATTATGCACAATTAAGTGATATATAGTACCGTTTATTAGACTGTTTTATTTCAATTAAACACTAAGCGAGTGTGACCAATTGTTTACTGCTTACCATTTAGGATAGCATTGCCTTTCATTGAAATATTTAGGATTTGATTTTGCACATGGCACTTGGATTTGCATGCGCCTTTTAGTTATCCTGTTGGAGCAGGTTGAGTGAAGCATAATATTCTGTTGAATCTGTTCTTTTGCATGCATGTTTGGTAGGACTGCTGCTGAACTTGACAATGACGATCTTCACATGAATCGGTATGCTGATGCATCCTTACTAAAAGTTACATTCAGTGTTGTGTATTAACGTGATCAAATAACATTTTTTGGGGAAACTGTTGAATTACAGGTGGCCAGTGCCTTGGCCGAAATGGATTCGTCCAGGTGATCGGAATGGTATTATGGAATGGGAACAGAGAATCCTTGACAGTGGATGCCCATATAACTACTCAGGTGGAGATATATTTATCCTGAAGTAGTCATTGTCCCTGGTTGAGTTTGCTTGAAACGTGCAGTCGTGGTTTTTGTAAGATAATAAACCGATATTGCTCTAGATGCTGGGGCTCGCCTGGTTGAGATTGTTAGCTCAGTTTGCCTGTTGGTAGTTGCTGCTGAAGTCTTGATCAGATTCTCTTGAGCAGGATGCTGGGTTCTGCTGACATGGATCATGTGTTTACGTGAAACGTTAGCTTGGTATTGCATAATCATGCGGACGATTGCATATGAAATCGAAGTACTTACTGAGAATAACATTTTTTAGCTGTGATCCTGTGACGAAGTCATAATCTACTGCAAATATATACCCGTCCTCGCCGTCCCTGCCCGGGGAGTGCTGGCTTCCGCCTGGTCGAAAAGCAGTGCCTGTCCGACCAGGTGCGGGGCGCCACCACCTCTCGTGACCACATATAATAAGATTACCCGCACTCATAAAACTCTATTTTCTTCCTCTATAAAGAATATTCTGTCCTGGTCATCAAGATTCTTTTCTTTATACCAATTTCTCCCGCACTCATACGACCTCAAAATCTTACTCTATCAGATATGGGACCTGCATCTCACTTTTTTTTTAATTTTTCCCCAACCCACACCCTCCCTCTCCTCTCTTTCTCTCTCCTCTATCTGCTAGTGGCCGGTGACCGTCTCCATGGCGAAGGGAGCACCCCGGCCACCTCGGCCTCGCCGTCCTCCCTTGCCACCTCGGCGAGCACAGCCTCGTCGGCCTCTAGCGGCGGCGGCCGGAGGCAGGCATGGCGGGCGAGCTCGGCGCGCAAGCCGTCGCCCACGACGGCGAGGCCAGCCCGCGCTCGCGCGCCGGCACGGGGAGGCACGGCCATGACGGGCGAGCTCGGCCTGCCTCGGGCTCGCGCGCGCGGCGGCCTTGCGGGCTCGCCGGCCTCGGGCGCGCAGCCTCGCTGGCGCGGCGACCACGCACGCTCGCCGGCCTCGGGCGCGGCGGCCTCGCGGGCTCACTGGCCTCGGGCGCGGCGGCTTCGTGGGTTCGCCGGCCGCGGCACGACGGCCTCGCGGGCACAGCGGCGGGCGGTCGCGAGCGGAGGAGGACCTCGCTCCTGCCCGGTCGAGCGCGCTCCGGCGGCGGATCCTATGGTGGAGCTCTATCGCGAGCTCCTCTGCTCCTCTCTCTCCTACCCGTCCGCCCGCAGCTCAAAAACGAGCGGCCATGGAGGCCGAGCTCCCCTGCTCCGCCCTCTCTCCCTTCGCCATCAGCTTCGACCATGGAGGTCGCCCTCCTCTCCTCCTCGCGAGGCGGGGCTCCGAGCGGCTCACCGGCGGGCGCGCGGCTCTCCAGCGAGCGCAGCAGGCGTGGCCGGACGGCGGAGCTCGCCCACGTGAGTGCGGGCGGGCCTGTTGAAAGGTCCTAGATGGCTAGAGGGGTCCGGGCCGGTGGAAGCGTCCAACCCTAGGCCATGAAGAATGCGGCCTCCTCTGCATCGGCGCCGGGGTCCGGGCCGTCCACCTCCTCCTTGCCGCCGCCGCCGCAGCCGCCTCCGGCGGCCCTACCAGAGGAGCTCGTCGAGGAGATCCTCCTCCGCATCCCGCCCGACAAACCGGCGAGTCTCCTCCGCGCCGCCCTCGTGTGCAAGCCATGGTGCCGCCTCGTCTCGGGCCCGGGCTTCCGCCGCCGCTTCCGTGAGCTCCATCGCACCCCGCCGATGCTGAGCATGTTCTGCACGATCTTCAGCCACCCATACCGCCACTTCGTGCCCACGACGGCCTTCTGCCCGCGTCAAGCCGGGCACGCCCACAGGCGCGTGGTGGACGCCCGCCACGGCCGTGTCCTCCTCCTGGGGGAAGCCAGTTTCTTCGTCGTCTAGGACCCCATCACCGACGAGGAAAGGAAGGTGCAGTTCCCGCGTGTCCCGCCGTAGTACAATGCGTCCTCTACCTGGGTCGCAGCAGTTCTCTTCTCTGCTCTGCTGCTGTTGGCGCCGGTGGCTGTGATCACCTTCATTGCCACCGTCGACCTTTCACCCTTGTTTCTGTGCGCACAGCCTATGGGGCCCCTGGTGTCGTGGTTGCCGTAATCTGCACCTACTCATCCGATGTTGCTGCTTGGAGTGAGCCAACCTGCAGTCCGCAACCTTACCAATTTAATCCTTGGACGAGGAGTGCGCTTCTGGGGAATACGCTCTACTTTGGCGCACTGAATCTAAGGAAAGCTCTCAAGTACAACGTGCAACTGCGTCAAATGTCGTCGATCCAACTTCCATCTTCAATGCCCCTTTGTCGGTCAACTCTGCTCACAGCAGCCAAGGATGGTGGACTGCTGTTCGCCACTGAACATGAGTCCAAACTCTACGTCTGGTCAAGGAAGGATGCTAATGATGTAGACGCTAGCTGGGAACAAAGCAGAGTAATTGATCTTGAGATGCTGCTCCCTGCTGATGCTGACTTCGCCTCACTTGATGTGGTTGGCTCCACAGATGATCTCGGTATCATTTTCTTGAGAGCGGACAATGTGCTCTACGCAACTGATCTGAAGACCTATAAGGGGAAGAAGGTATATGAGGGCGCAGTCAAAGGCATTGTTCCGTTCATGAGTTTCTACACTCCAGGTACATGAATGGTGATATTGGGGTGTTAAACTTAGCATCATAGTTATCTTAACGAGTTCGAGGTGTTGTTGTTAACTGATGTTGCTGGTTGATGACAAATAATTGTTCATTCATTATTATTCAGCTGATCCCATTTTCAAACTTCTAAATTCCTGCAGAACTGGAAGCTGCTTATGCAGGAGAGGGACCAAGTGATGAGATTGGCTCAGGTGCTTGATAAACTTAAGGTGATCATGTGAGAGGTTCTGGAGCAATGGTAATCGGGTAGTATGGTAGTGGTAACTAGTAAGTAGCATGAGGTCTATGGTAGGACAACACTTTTGCATCAATGAGATTAGTGTTGGTCATCAACTTCTGTGTTTTTTTAAGTAGCAATATTGGGCTAGTATGTGGCAGTGTTAAACTTCCTGGCTTTGTTTTTCTCCAAGTTTTATTGGGCTAGTATATAAGTCATTAACCAATACATTGTCCTACTTTATCTGAGATGTGTTCCAGCCTTACTGCTTGTGATGAAATCCTGAAATTCGCATACCATTGCCTCTTAAAATATTTGCAGTCTTGAGAAAATGTGAATTATGAAATCAAAACATTACTATTTCAAATGCTGCATGTCATTCCTGCAAAAGTTTAGTGTGGTTCAGCATCATGTACCTTCTAATTGATTAGATGATAACTAGACATAATTTATTTTTGTGATATTTTGCTCCTGTTGCCACTTGGTAGAAATCCAGAGTCAGAACCTTAACCGGGTGATGATAAATCAAGCTATGCAATTTAACTGCTTCCTGGTAGGGGCATTCTGATGGCTGTGTGCCACAAGATATTGCTGAACCTTTGCTTATCACATATCTAGATATACAACTTCATTTTTCTTTCTCTTTGTTTGCTTCACTTTACTGCACGATTCCACAGTTGTCAGTATGGTTCTCCTCTAGAGTTGTCTGAAAGGAACACGGTTGGCATCCGTTTGGCTTACTGAAGCCACATTATGTCTTCTATTTAGAAAAAAAAAACCATCTTTTGTGTTTGATTAGCAGTGCCTCTCTCCTTTTGGCCCGTGTTCAGGTTCAGTTTCAATAAACTAGCATCTGGGGCAGGGGTAACGGCTATGCTATTATGGTTCAGTTCTTTTTCTTGGCATAATTGCCATCTATTTATATCAACAGCATTGAACGTAGGGGAGAGTATAAGTCTGGCCGCATACCGAAGATAGTGCCAACTTTAGAGGACACTGAGCAAGGTTGCTATGCTCACTAGCAGCACATGAAAATACAGTTCCAGTATAAGTTGAATTGAAGGCCTGATGAGCTGAGTTGGACATGCCGTTCATTGTTCTTGTGATTTTGTGGACTTTAAATTGGGAGTCTTTCATATCTTCCAAGAATGAAGCGGTGAGTCACTTGATGTACTTTTGTGGTGGGTTGGATATGTCATTGGAGTTGTAAAAGTTTGCCATGGCTTCATATGATTGCCATTACTTGGTTGATGTTCAACAGTTTGGACACTTGAGGAGCTAGCGTTAGTCCTGTGGCTTCCAGCCATTAGCACTGAGTCTGGTGTAGAAATCTGTGCCTATATGTAAACAGCCGAGTTGGTGAAATTTCTGGGCTGAGGATAAAGACACCTAGCTCTGCTTTCTTTCTGAAATTCGTGCTAAGGTCTCAGAGAAGCATTTGAGTAGCATCGGTCTCCTGGTAGAGTTATTGGTAGCAATACTGCATCTGGCTGTTCTTCATGTATTTGCCGATGGCCCGGCCATCGGCAAAAAAGTATTTGCCGATGGCTTTACTTTGCCATCGGCAAACCGTCTTTTTTGCCGATGGCTTATTCCTTGGCCATCGGCAAACCATATGGCCATCGGCAGACACTCTGTCTCCGGTAGTGGATCTTGCATTGACAAAAGACATTCCTTGATAGGGTTGCACCATGGTTTGGTTGTTAGTGCAGAGAGTGGATTTTGGCTGAGCCGTTATGCATGTTGCGTCCTCCTTTTCTGCATGTTTAACTAGAGATACGGTTATGAGATCTGCAGCCACAGAATTATGTAATTGCCAAATTGTCCAAGCCTTGTTCCTAAATCCTGTATCATTTGTATGGCTGCATAAAGGGGAGGGGATGTCTCCTGCTTCTCAATGAGAACCGCCCTCAACCTGATTGGTTGGGCCTTGAGAGCAGATTCCTCATTATCTCTGCTCAATAAAACTACCATATGAAATTTAAACAATGCAGTTGTGCCATGTTAATTTTGCCTAGTTTTAGTTTGCTGTGATATCTTTTGTCTTGAACATGAGAAGTGAGGAAGGAAAAAAAGGGCCTCATATTTTTGTGCTATCCTCAGTGCATGCTCTCCAATATTGCTGACAGAAATCCACTGGAAGTCCTTGCTAGAATCTGTTAGCTGTGTCAAATGCTGATAATTTTAGTTCAGTTACAAAAAGAAAACTCATGGAACTCGATATGGAGACTGACTGGAGATTGACGTTGCAGGACTGAAAGATTGAAAAATAGTCACACACACAAGTAACGGTTTTTGGATAATTAATATTCTGTATATCAGTTAGACAACCTTCAGTTTGCTCTTCAGGAGTAATGTCAGAACAACAGAGGACTCAAGATACATTATGTACATTTTCATATATTGTTGAAGTATGTCCCATCCTCATGCTCAGGTATGCTTGCAGAGCACAATCCTTTTGAAATAATATTTTACTGCTAATGATATCAGCTGGCGCTAGAGAGTAGTTGAGAATGTGTGGGGGCAAAATTTGGTCTAAAGACAGCTCATGTTCTTTAGTTAGTCAAAGTCCAAAAGTGAAAAAGGCCAACTGGTTAATGTAGTTCCTGGCTGAAAGCCTGACACAAAGAACATATAATAGGTTGATAATCTGAATTACAAACTGGATGCTAATCTGTCAGTCTAGTTTCTTTGACCTTTGTATTCTACATGGTCTGCAAACAAATTACACAAATCATAGATAGTGATGGCTCAGTGGGTCATCACTTAATAAAAGCTCAGAGTTAATAGTCAGGAGATTATTTTTCACTTAATAGATCGGTAAGCAAAGGCTTGGGGTTAGAAAATAGAGAGTTTATTTGTGTTAGACAGAGAAACTCATTTAGAAGTCAGAAAAATCAGGTGAAGGCAAAAGCAGTCCCATAGGTGAGGCAAGTGAATGGGTTGTTGACTGTCACAGTCTAGTTCTTAGCCTTGCTTGTGAAATCTGATGCCTTGGCATGGAAGTCCCAGATACCGCACTGCTACTGTTAGAGGCAGCTACAGTTGTCTGCGATTGTGAAACTGGAGAGAGACCTAAGAATTGGAGGTGCTAAGAGGAAGCGCTTCTCTGAAAAATGGAGCCTCACTCTGTAAGTCCTGCCATTAGTATATATTAGTCCTAGGCTTGTTAAGTACGTGTTAAAGATGAAGGGTAATGTGCGAGTGTAATGAGTTGGATTCATGCTGTCAGTGGTGTCCTACAATTAATTAACCGTGTGTTTGTTATTTGCAGAGAATGAAGGTCAGGGCGTACACAAAGCAACCTCAGTCTCTGTAGACTTGCGTTCAACATTCTTGTACTGCTGGCTGCTGCCATTTTTTCAAAGAATTGAGTCACACTAGTGTTTGGTGATTTGCAATGATGCATCCTATTCCTGTTGTACACTCATGTGGCACTGGCGCACTGTGCTTAACAGCTTAACCTAAGTTCTTTAAAAAGGAACTGAAAAATGTTATGCCATTTTGCTAGAGAAAAAAAAGGTTCAAAATAATAGGCATGCCCAAGGCCAAAGCACCCCGCCGATCCCATTCCGTTGTCGTAGCCTAGGCATTCGGTTCCTGGGTTTGGTTCCTCGGTTTTTCAAAGAAATCCGGTTATCAGAAAATAGGAACCGATCAGTTCTCAAAAAAACTCGGAACCAAAAATTTTAGTTCTCGGTTCTTTCGGTTCAGTTTTGATTCTAACCGAATTAAATAAACTTTTTCAGCAATGGTCAAGATATATGTTCCATGGCAAATTTATGCAACACTATATTCATTTTTATTAACAATAATAATTCATAAAGGCATCAATAGAAATATAGTAACACAAATATATAGCATTTCAAATATGAAATACCACACATAAACCAAACATAATCTTTCAAAATACGAGTAGATGAAGTATGATACACGTAATTCGGTTATAGCGGTTAGTTCGGTTAACCGAGGAGTTTTCTTCGCTTATTTCGGTTTATCAATATTAGGAATCGGCGGTTAATGATGAATATAAACCCTATGGTTAATCATTTCAGGAAGTAAGGCCTCTTTTTGGAATGGAATTTTTTCTCAACTTTTTTCCTACTAAAAAAATGAGTTGATTCCTCCACAATTATTATACATTTTTTTGTTTTTTGAAATTCTTGCATTATGAAGGGACATCAAGACTTTGTTTGGCATGTTACAATTAGTATACTACTACCTATAGCTCATAGTTACAGTCTACAGTGGAAACAGACTAGCATCTTTATCGTTTCTGAGTTTATTTTGTTAATGGGGAAAAAACATGACTTCCTTTTTACAAAGGAAAAAAAAAAAAAACAGCTCACATGCACGGGAGAGCAGAGCCAAAATTCTCTACTGGCCCCACCTGACAGACCAGCCTCGCGACCCTCGCGCGAGCCGCCGTCGCCAGCAAGCGGTGGTGCCGCCTCGCCACCGGGCCGGGCTTCCGCCGCTGGTACCGCGCCCACCACCGCGCGGCCCCCATGCTCGGGTTCCTCCGGGACCCCAGCGACGGCGACGGCGTCTCCGCCCGCTTCGTCGCCACGTCCTCCTTCCGCCCGTCCCGCGCCGAGCACCGCGGCCTGCGCCCGCTCGACGCGCGCCACGGCCGCGTCCTCTTCCTCCGCTCCGACGGCGGCCACTCCGGCGGCGGCGGCGGCGCAATCGACCTCCTCGTCTGGGACCCCGTCACGGACGAGATGGTGGAGCTGCCCAGGCCAACGCTGCACGAGTGCCCTATCAGCTGGCAGGCCGCGGTGCTCTGTGCTGTCCCGGCGGCGGATTGCGACCACCTCGACTGCCACCGCGGACCCTTCCTCGTCGTTCTCGTCATCACCAATCGCAGGGCCATACGCGTCTGCGTCTACTCGTCGGAGGCCGCTGCGTGGCCTGCCGAGGCGTCCGCATATGATTTTAGCATTCCCATTCTTCGTCTATTCCCCTTCCTACCTTGGGGGCAGGGTGTCAGTCTTGTTCAGCGACGCAGCTCCCTTGTGGGGAACGCACTCTACTTCATGTGCGGGCTTAGGATCCTCATGTATGATTGGTGCAGGCAACATTATTCCATAGAACAGTATCCGAACATAGAATTACTCCCCCAATGTGCCAATAGAGCTGATTACTATGGAGGATGGTGGTGTGGCATTAGCAGCAGTGGCGGAGTCTACACTCTACATAATGCCGAGGGATGGAGAGTTGGGATGGGGAGAAATGAAGACCCTTGCTTTCAAGGGCGAGAACCTGCCTCCCCTTTATACGGATACCTATCCGACACCCACACCTTTTCATGTGGCTGGGTTTGCAGATGGCAATGGTCTTGTTTTCCTGAGAATTGGAAATGGGATCTTCAGTCTTGATATAAAGTCCACTCAGGATACCATGCCCATTCAGTTGAAGAAGGTGTGTGAGGGGTCAGGCATTGTTCCCTACATCAACTTCTGCACTCCAGGTACTTGTCTCACCTGTTCTGTTACTATCTTTGCTCATGTACAATTTATCTTAACTTTGCTCAAGAACAGTGAGTTTACAAAAAATGCAACATCATCTGTGTGTCACTTCTGCCTTAAAAAACTTATTTTTTCCCCCTTTGGGACATCTTTGGAGATCACTATATATACATGCCTTATCCATTAATCGTGATATTTTGGTGTCTGGACAACCGATCATAATTGGGACAGTTGTTAATGTAGCACTCAATTCATGTAGCGATTCAGAATTTTTTTCTTGTTATCTCGCTGATGTGTCTATTTAGGAGTTGCTCCTCAGTGAGGGAAATTCTAGTGCCACAAAATTGTGTGAATTCAAATTATTATGTTTCCAAATTTTGGGTTGGAGAGGAAGGCATCCAGAAGGATGGAAGCCATTATCTCCATGAGCTTCTACATTTCAGATTTCAGTCTTGTGCCTTCCTGAAACCCTGTACATTCCTTACCTACGCATGGTTTATCACCTAACACCACAGAAATGTTGATGATGACTAAACAAAGAGTGTTCCTCTGGAATTGTGATTTCATCTCTTATTGCAAAGTGTGGTTAGTAACTTCTTGACTAGAGATGTGGCTAATGAGTTAGTGTTTTCACCTTTTAGGTTAGACATCTTTGGAATTCACTATATATACATGGCTTATCCATTATTCGTGGTATTTTGGTGCCTGGAGTTTGGACAACCGATCAAAATTTGGGACAGTTGATAATGTAGCACTCAATCATGTAGCGATTCAGGATTTGTTTCTTGTTGCCTCGCCGATGTGTGTCTATTTAGGAGTTGCTGCTCAGTGAGATAAATTCTAGTGCCACAAAATTGCATGAATTCAAATTACCATGCTTCCAAATTCTGGGTGGGAGAGGAAGGCATCCAGAAGGATTGAAGCCATTAATTATCTCCATGAGCTTCTACATTTCAGATTCCAGTCTTGTGCCTTCCTGAAACCATGTGCATTCCTTACCTACGCATGGTTATCACTTAACACCATAGAAATGTTGACAGCTAAACAAAGAGTGTACCTCTGTTATTTCATCTCTTATTGCATAGTGTGGTGAATGACTTCTTGACTAGAGCTGTAGCTAATGAGTTAGTGTTTTCACCTTTTTGGTTAGACATTAGTGGCAATTTATTGAACCTTGTGGTTGGTCAAAATTTGAAAACAAATGTTCAGTCTGGCAAGTAGATACCTCTGCCAGCTGATGTTACATTTAAAACGTTTGCATTCATGCAGTAATGGGAGTACTATCTACTGATGATGGACCAAAAGAGGGTGCCTCTAGTGATGGCCAGTCATGTGTGGCCAGCAGTCTTCTCAGTCAAGGTGAAATCGTGTAGTGTTATTAATATCCTGTGGTATTTATATGCTGGGCTCTTTAGCATCAGTGGCATTGTTGCTGGTTTGTCTATTTTCTTCATAGTTTCTGCATTTTTCTCTCTTAATTTTGTTAGATCAATCAGTGTTTGTCATGCTCAAGGTCAATTGGGCTTGCTAGTAAGCTAGCAAGCTTTGTAATATCCTATTCCACATATGCTGGCTTGCTTTACTACTTTATATTGCAATGAAATTCTGGAATGAATATGGTTCTTTTCATAAAAGAAAATACTTGTGCTGGAGAAAATGAGCATTCATAATTAAAATAGTGCAACTGCGTAACACTCAATGAGTCAATTTTATTCTAAATGAGTTTAGATAGTTGAGGCAGCCAGTCAATTGCAGTTAGTGAAAGTTCATCTACCTGATTGCTCCTTCCAGTTGTAAGCACTGGTTTCCTGTGTGATGAGCACCAAGTGCTAACAACTAGTAGTTAGTATGTAGTACAGAAATCATGTATGCATATATTATTAGTGTGCTTGGAAAACCCAGGTTTATTTTGTTCTTTCTTTGATGCAATGACATCCAGCTGTCCTGTATGTTGGTGAAAAAAACTCCAGGTTTATGAGGGCGTCGTTGGGTTATACTGTCAATCAAATTGGAATGAAATGACCCATTTAGCACTTGATAACTTGTTTACCTCATCTCTGCTCAATTGTTTCTTTTCGCCACTTGATAATTTACCGTTGTAGATTGACTGCTTCAGTTGCAGGCGAATAGCTGCCACTGTTGGATGGGGGAGCAGGAGGCTTTCAGTAGCTGCACCAAGAATCGTCAGGCTTGAGGGCGAATGAATGCTTTCTGTTGGCTCGTCTGAGGCAACAGCAGCAGCCTAGATAAAACCTTGTCTGAAGTATCTGAAAACTGTACTAGTGTTAGATGTTATCGATCATGTGTGAGATTCTTTTGGTCAAGAGGGGATTTAGTAGTAGCTAATGCTGCATTTGTAAGGAGCTGTGTCAGGAAAACTACTCTGACATCCTCTTCCTTTCCGGGCCAATGATCTTGTAAACATCCAAATCCAGTTTATATTCTTGTAGAATGTGGTCTTGAAAGAGTATGCTAGTCAAACTGAAGACATATGCGTGCACCCTCTTGTATTTTTGGTTGGAAATGGCAGCGGTTCAATTCCATTCCAATGAGCCAGCATCATATTCTTGTGTTGTGTGATGAGGATTGAACTGAAGAGTTTATTGGACACATTACATGATGCCAACATTTTGACTGTGATTGCCTCTTCCTTTTCCTCCCTTTGCAGAAAAAAAAATTGCATCGACTGTCACTAACATGTTGCTGAAAAAAATATTCGAGGGAATTCATTGGAGTAAGAGGTGATGCAGCAAGATTTGCTCCCTGGCTGCTTGGGTCCCGTCCCAGTCCCGCCTGTCAGCCTGCACCGTGGAGATAAATCTCGCTGGCTGACTGGGTCCCACCCCGGGCCCCACCTGTCAGGGTGTTCGTCTTCATTTCAGTCGTCTTCTCCTCTCTCGCCCAAATCACCCATCACGAAACCCTAACGCCGGCCGCAATCAGGCATGCCGCCGCCGCCGCGCGCCCTGCCGGAGGAGCTCATCGAGGAGATCCTGCTCCGCTTCCCGCCGCACGAGCCCGCGCGCCTCGTCCGCGCCGCGCTCGTCTGCAAGCACTGGCGCCGCCTCGTCTCGTGCCCGGGCTTCCGGCGCAGGTTCCGCGAGCTCCACCGCGCGCCGCCGATGCTGGGGTTCCTCCTCAACGTCCAGGCGGGTCCCCGAAGCTGGCAAGTGTCCGGGTCCCGATTCGTGCCCGCGGCGGCCGCCTCCTGCCTCCCCCACGGCGAGATCCGCAGCGGGCGCGTGCTCGACGCACGCCACGGCCGCGTCCTCCTCGAGCGGCAGCCCGCGAGGCGTGACAGCTTCGACCTCATGGTCTGGAATCCTGTCACCAGGGAGCGGCAGGAGGTGCCCAGCCCAGCGCCGATGCCGTCGCGGGGGCTGCGCTGCATGGCTGCGGCGGTTGTCTGCTCTGTCACCACCGGGGATTGCGACCACCTTGATTGCCACCGTGGTCACTTCCTCGTGGTTATGATCGTCGTCGATGATCCCCAGGCTATGGACAGCTACTTGTACACCTACTCGTCCGAATCTTCTACATTGAGCAAACGAGTCTCTGTTGGCTTCATCAGGAACGAAGCACGGATGCCCAGCGTGTGTGTGGGGAATGCACTCTATTTTGGGTTTTCATCCTTGGACAAAATCCTCAAGTATGATCTGCAATCGGGACAAATCTCTAGGATAGAACTCCCAACTCAATGTGTAGGTTATTATGAGCCTAGAATGTTCACAACCACGGAGGGTGGTGAACTGGGAATTGCCACCATATGTGATTACAAGCTCTACATTTGGTCCAGGGAGGATACTAGTTATTCTTCTAGGTGGATAAAAACCAGAGTCATTAAGCTCGAGAGGTTGCTCCCTGTTATTGGCGCCTTCTTGGGCTCAGTTGAACCTTATGTGGCTGGCTTTGCGGATAGCATCGGTGTCCTTTTCTTGTGGGCAAACAATGTCCTGTACAAAGTTCATGTCAAGACCTGCGAGGTGAAGAAGTTGTATGAGGGTCATACTATCTACAATGTTTTCCCGTACATGAGCTTTTACACTCCAGGTAAACCTGCGCTTAGTTTCTTGGTTTTACAATATTCAGAACAAGTAGTATATGAAATGTTCACATGCAATTTTGGATGCCTGGATGGTATGCTCAAGAATAACTATTGTACAAAAGTGGAGGATCATCTATGCAATTTAGTTGTCAGACTACTTTTATCCTACCTAAATATTTTTATGTCAGATCATCTATGGAACTTGTTCAATATGCCTAGAAGTTTGTTTGTCTATTCTATTAAGCTTGTTTTTGTTTTGATGGTACGGCCCTGATAGCTTAGCCTAAGCCATGGGGGTATGCAGGTTTGAGCAGGAGGGCTAATAGAAAGAGTGGTTACTTTGGCATTGTGTCTATCTTTGATAGTATTCACCCACGAACTCCATCTGTCAATGTGATTTAACAAAATCCAATTGGCTGGTGATATCAGTATTAAATCTATTATACTTGTTTTGTTCTGATGGTAGATTGCACTGCCCTAACACCCTAACAACATAAGCCTTAGCCAAGGAAGGTCAGCAGCAGGAGAGATAGTAAAAGAAAAGCCATTATGTACTTTGATATCATGTTTATCTTTGACCTTGTTCATTTATTAGCTCTGCTATGTCAATGTGACTTAATAAAACCGAATGGTTGATGATATCGGTTCTATATCAAGGGACCTATTAATCTTCAACTTGAGTCCACTGTCTTCTTGAGTTGATGCAAGTGTTGCTGTTAAGTGTTCTTTAGTTTGTGAGAAGTAATTCTTCATCAAGGGGAAAGTTCATTCCATCTAATGTTGTTCTTAAAAATTGTAAATTTCTGCAGCTCTGGGAGCAGCTTTTGCAGGCGAGGGAGCAAGTGCTGGTGGCTCAAGTGCATGAACACCAATGATGAGGGTTTGCAAATTTGGAAAGTTGAGGTGCTTATGTCATCTAAGAGCTCGAGGAAGACAACACCTTTTTAATATGTTAGCCTTTATGGTTGTGTTTCTATTAAACTTTTGTTGCTTGATCTGTGTCGTCAGAAGTCCATAATTGTTTGCGTCGTTCCTCCTACTTGGTCTTTTCCTGCTTGTGATGGTATGTGACTGTATGTGCTCCTGGACTCTTGCTTGTGATGAAAACCTGGAATGTGTGTATTATTCTATCTTTTTCTTAAAATTTATAAGCCCAATCAAATGAGCATTATGAATAAAAAAACTGCAGTGTCATATGCTCCATAGTCCGTGGTGCACCTACATAAATTTAGTGTGTTTCAACATTTTTGCGGCATGTAGTTGATTGGATAGCCAGATTACCAGAACACTATCAATTAATTGTTGTGATATTTACCTTTTGCGGCCAACCTGTTTAACATCCTAACTTAGACAGTTTATGTATGCATGACTCCTGTAATTACAACAGTGTGTTTCATCGAAGATAGAATATCAAAGCACATCAGTGTTCCTTTTTGGCATTAGCTCATCAGTTTTCACTCTAGTGTATACCAGTTTTCATCCTGTTTTACATCTGGAGCTTTGTCATTTATTTTGCTGGGCTTGATGAATCATATGAGTATTCTGACTCCCCTTCCTCTATTCATACAAATCCATGCCTCTTAGTTTGTTTCACTTTGTTGGAAAATTCACTAGTCATCAGTATGTCTCTGCACTTTTGAGTTCCAGTTTGGATGGGACAAGTTTGTAGAAGTTAGTGAGTGTGAATCATGGTTCGCCTTGTCGAATGCAGGTCTTAAAGCATGAACGATTTTGGTGCTTTCTGATTTGACTTACTGAAGTTGGCCTATGTTTCTTAGCAGGGGCTTCTCTTGGGAATGTGTGAATTGTGATGCTGAATTAAGTTTTGCTCATGATTTTGTTGTCATCAGTTATCTGTGTTGCTGTGCACCTTGATTTATTAATATAGCCAGTAAATGCGGTCTACAAGTGCATGAAAGACTTGAGGTGCTCATGTGAGAGCTCGAGCAAGGGAAAACTGGGTAGCAGTATGGTAGCTAGCATGAGTTTTTGGTGGGACAGCAAATTTGCATCCATGAGATCGTTATTGGCCTTAACTTGTCACTTGTCAGCCAGCCTTTATGGTTTGTGTTTCTCTTAAACTTTTCAGTTTGATCTGTCTCTAAGAAAGCCCAAAGTCATATCGGGCTGTTTACCCCTGAATTGTCCTACTTGGTCTGTGACTATATGTGGTACTTGTGATGAAAACCTTAAATCTGCATATTGTCTGTTGCTCTTCTTAAAAGTGTAGGCCCTAGAGTTGAGCATCGGGAAATCAAAACACTGCAATTGCATTTGTTCTACGTTGTTCTTACATAATTTTGGTGTGTTTCTACATTTTGATTGGATAACCAGGAAATTGTTAATTTATTGTTGTGTTATTTACTTTTGTGGCCAATCTAGTGAACATTGGAACTCAGATATACTTTATATGTGTGATCCTTGAAACCACAACACAGTCAAAGAATAGCAAAGCATGTCAGTTTTCACTTTGTGCACATCAATTTCCATCTTTGTTACATCTGGAGTTGTGTAACTTAATCTGCTAGCCATGAGCAATCAACTAAACAGAGTATGTATTCT
This sequence comes from Themeda triandra, assembly GCA_018135685.1. Classification (NCBI taxonomy): domain Eukaryota; kingdom Viridiplantae; phylum Streptophyta; class Magnoliopsida; order Poales; family Poaceae; genus Themeda; species Themeda triandra. The sequence continues at coordinate 62,228 of JAENPR010001235.1, read as the reverse complement.
TACTTCTGACTCTCTTGTTGCTGAGGGAGTCTGACATCTTTGCCACAGTGCATTGTTGAAACTTTTTTCTTACAGATTTGTTCCTCTTTGTTCGTTTCATTTTGCTGAATGGTTCATAAGAGTATGGCTCTGTACTTGAGTTCCAGTTTAAATGGAACAAGGTTGCAGAAGGTGGTGATTGTGAATCATTGTTCACCATGTCGAATGCAGGTCTTGAAGCATGAACAATGTTGGGGATTCTGTTTCGACTTACTGAAGCTGTTGTCATGTGAGCAGGGGCTCCTCCTGAGAATGAGTGAATTGTGACGCTGAATTGAAATTTGGCACATGATTTAGTTATCATCTGTCTGTGTTGCTGTGCACACTTCTTTTTGGTAGCCTTTAAATGGCTTCTACTTGCCGTTAAAGGTTGTTAAAATGAACCGGGAGTTCCTTATTGAGCTGGACTAGACTTGATGTCAGGAAAGTTGCGAAGGTTGTGGTTCTTTTCTTTTGAATAAGTTGTACTTCTAGGTATAATGATCAGATGTAAATTGTATGTTCATGTCATATTATATTGATAGGGCTAAATAAATGGTTGGTTTATAAGTTCTGTATGTATCTGCTGGAAAAAAATTGAATGCATTTGAGCTTTCAGTTTCCAGGAAGCGAGTACTCTTATGACGATTAAACTGATCGAAGAGGGTCTTGGGTAAGAGCGGTGGTTCTCTCCAACTAAAAAAAAAAAAGCTGCATCAAGTCAACAAATCGGGTCATCTGCCATCAAAATATTGTTGAAATGTTTTAGTTTATGTCAATAAAATCACACGACCCATGGCTTTCAGTGCAAGTAACAATTTGGGATTTTCAGTGCAAAGGCTGATGCAAAAAAAGTCATTTAACTACTAGTAAATATAATTGTGTATGCAAACTAGTTGTGGCAAAACTGAGATTTGCGAGGTTAAACTTTGTCCATGAGATGAAATTTAATGAACTTGAAGTATTTGGTTGGTTGTTACGACCTGCCATGCTTTTCATTTGTGTGGCAGACCACTGTTACAATAGCATATTATCTGTCCGGTATTTAGTCCACAGTGGTGCCAGCTTCAGTTACCCAATTTGCATTTCGAGATTTTTTTTTACCTCTCCTTTTTTTTAAAAAAAAATGATTACCCCATCTGCTCCATTCTTTCTTTTTGTCACTGATAAAGTGGATGACTGCTTACTGGAGGGCGAATTGCTAGACTAGAGCACCTTCTCTAAAATGAGTCTCTCAAAATTTTGATTATCTCTGTTTTTTTTTATCTCTTGCTGAAATGTTGCTTCAAGTCATCAAAATCATATTATCCTTGACTTTTCAATGCAACAAATAGTTTATGGTTTTCACTTTTACTGGAAAAACTCTTTTACTTAGTCGCAAAAAAGGAAAAAAGAACAGCACAAGTCTTAACGCTAGAGGAGCTGTTGCAAAATGGTTTATTTGCTCAAGAAACGTGCTTTGAGCTGTTGCTGTCCAGTACAAACTCACGGAGTCCAGATTTGTAATCCTCTGTCCAAAAAAAAATGTAATCCTCAGGCTCGCTGTCACCAGGCCCATCTGTCATCCTTGTTGCGCCTTGGGCGCCTTCCTGGGCCGAAGCAGGTGGGTGCTCAATCAGAGCGGAAGTCAAACCTATTTTTCCGATCCGTTCAGTCCTCTCCTCTCCTCTCCTCTCCTCTCCATCCTCTCGCCGCCGGCCGCCGGCCGCAACCAGCAGCAGTCCAGGCATGCCACCGCCGCCGGCGACCCTGATGGAGGAGCTCATCGAGGAGATCCTCCTCCGCCTTCCTCCCGACAAACCGGCGAGCCTCTTCCGCGCCTGCCTCGTCTGCAAGTCATGGTGTCGCCTCATCTCTGGACCCCGCTTCCGCCGTAGGTACCGCGTGTTCCACCGTACGCCCCCAGTACTGTGATTCCTCTGCGGTGGCATGTACACCAGCGGCGGCGACCACCTATCCCGATTCGTGGCCACATCCCTCAGCCCACCGCTTGCCGACCGCCGCCGCTCCCGCTTGTTCGATGCGCGGCACAGGCGTGTGCTGCTGCTTCTCATTGGGGAACCTGAAAGGGAGGACGTCCTCCAGGTTTGGGACCCTATCACCGACGAGCAGGTGGAGGTTGCAATTCCGAAGCTGACGCAGTCCGTGCGCACCTGGAAGGCGACAGGTGTTTGCGCCGCTACTGCTGGTGGCGCTTGCGATCACCTTGATTGCCGCCAGGGACCTTTCCTTGTGGTTTTGGTGGCCTCGTGTTCACCTGAGTGTCAGGAGCTGGCTGACATGTGGGCCCAAGCCCTGGCATCGATGGGCTCCAGCTACAAATGGAAGACCCGGAGTCCAAGGCAGCCATCAACCAAATTATCAATCTGCATTTATCTTTACCTTTTCCTGTACTAGTTGTTACTGTTCATCTTCTACCTTAGGATTGTACTAGTAGCAGTTCCTGAAACTCGTATCTGAGATTTTGAGTTTGGTTGGCAATCCGATTGGGGTTGCTAACACTGAGACGTTTGTCTGGACCTACTCATCCGATGCAGGATCGTGGAGCAACCCAGTTTCCACTCAACAACGCGGCGACTGTGTTGGTTCCTTCTTTCCCACTGTGCTTGTGGGGAATGCCCTCTACTTCGAGTTCTGGAGTATGGAGAGAGTTCTCAAGTACGATTTGGAATTTCATGAAATTTCTATAATTGGAACCACCTGCATCGTTCTGCTTTTGTAAGCGTGTTGTGTTAACCACGGAGGATGGTTGGCTGGGACTCGCAACCATGTGTAAGTCCAAACTCTACATGTGGTCGAGGAAACATGGTCCTGAAGCAGATGTTGCATGGACACGTGACAGAGTCATTGAGCTAGAAACACTTCTCTCTAGTAATAACATCCTAACCGAACCTGTTATGGTTGGCTTTGTGGATCGGATCGGTGTCATTTTATTAAGGACAGATTGTGCGCTCTTCACTCTTGATCTGAAGACGTCAAAGATGAAGAAGGTTTGCGAACTGGGGAGAGGCATCTTCAACGTTATTCCTTACACGAGCTTCTACACTCCAGGTACAGTTTTCTTGGTTTTGTTCAGTTTTCCAATAATTTTAAGAATGAGTAATATTCTAATTACTATCATGAAATCTAGGATCAAGAATGACAAACTTATATATAGTGGAATGTCACCCAATCTGATATCATTATCCTATCCGAATCGGTTTTTTATTATGGACCATTTTAGAAGTTGGTTAGATATGGCATGGGAATTATCCATCAGTTAAGATGTCATGCTCAGATGATAGATTCCTGACAACATAGCTGATGAGTTTCTACAATTCATATGTGGCATGCCAACCTTAGTCCTACTCACCCATTACCTCTGATCTGTTAACGTGACTTGGCAACGGATAGATTTGTGCATTGTTCCTATGAATTTCATTTGTGTTATTTGTGAGAAGCATGTGTTCACCAATGGCGAATTTGATACTTTATTCAGCTAATGTTATTCTAAAAAATTCTAAATTGCTGCAGCTTTGGGCGGAGGCATCGGAGGTGAGGGACCAAGTGCCAATGTCTCAAGTGCATGAAGAAACTCAAGTTACGTATGTGAGATGAGAGCTTCTTTATCAAGGGTTTTACCGTTTTAGTGATGGTAAATTGCATGACACCTATTGTGGTACTAATACAACATTGCTAGCATTAGTGAGATTGGTGCTACCCTCCATGATGTCTTTGTCTTAAGCTGGAATTTCTCTTAGACCTATTATGTTGATGGTTGGTTCCTATGTTTATTGGGCTTCTGTGTAAGCAGTTAACCATACATATCATTCTAGGGTTGTAGTGATGGTAAATTGCATGACACCCATAGTTTGTTCCTACTTTATCATTGACTATATGTGCTCAAGTATTGCTGCCTTCAAAGGAAGCCTGAAGTCTCCATATCATTATTTCCTTTTACAAACAAAATGATTGTTATGAAATTAAGCACTGCAGTCTCATACAGTCAATGTTATTCTTGCATAAGTTTATTGTGGTTCAATATCTTGTGGATTCTAACTGGTTGGATAAGAAGATAGTAGTTTTATTTTTTTTCTGAGACCTAATTTTGGTAAATATCCAAAGTCAAGATATCCTATTATATACGATATATGTAAACCTTGAAATCAGAACATAGTAGTCAATACCACAATGCCACCATACAGCTTGTCCACACAGGGGAGACCATAACTGACGTCGTAAAAAAATAAAAGAAAATTAGTTCTGACTTTGGCTTTTTAAATATTGGTTACAGCTGGAGTATGGTGTTTGTTTATCTGGATTTTATACTCATCTGCAGAGCTCAAAGTTGTCACAGAACTGAGTTTCATATGACATCTCATCGACATTTAATCGCTCATCAGTATTCTTTGTATTCGAGTTCGTGTCTGAATGGACCATGATTGCCACAGGGGTTGATGGTGTCCCATGGCTTGTCCTGCTCATCGAATAACAAATATGGGATGTTCCATATTTTGTTGAGTTACTGAAGCTATTCTAATTATGCTTGGCAGAGCCTCTGCCCTCTTGAGAAAGTGGCTGGTTATGCTGACCTGAAGATGTACGCATTTCGTTATTTCTTTTCTTTTTTTGTGGAAAAATGACCATGCCGTTCTGTTTCAGTGAACAAGCATTGGGGAATTGGGGATTTTTGTGTTTAGTTCGGTTTCGGTATACAAAATTACAAACATGGGTGTGTAGTGGTCAGATACTCAGATTGCAGAGCTCTTTTCTTGGATAGAAGTCGTAGTTGTAACAATGGATGCCAAATTGAAACATGCATAAAAAATCAAGAAATTCAATGGTCTGTGTTGGTTGATGTTCGCCATGTTTTGCCATGGTGTGTGTTGATGAGATATTTGCATTGACAGTTCGGAACATACGGATTTGACTCTTCATCGTATTTGATTTTTTTTACTGTGAACTACAGAGTATTCTGATTGGGACTCGGCCTTGGGCCGTAGCCGGAAGCAAGTTTTGGCATGGCCCATGGGCTGGTGGGGCCTCAGATGGGCCCCCAATTCAGTTTCAGTCCTTTGCCCCCGTCTCCTTGACCATGGCTTCTTTCCTGCGCGACAGAACACTCGAAGCAAATCGAGCAGCCCCCGCGAGTTGAGACTTGAGAGGTGGCTCCGACGAGGTGATGAGCAGCGGCCACGGCGGCCTCGGGTGAGCAGCAGATTCGACGGCCTCGTGCGATGCGAGCTGCGCTCCGCTCCGCTCCGGTGGTGGCTTAGGCGCGAGCGCGACGTCGTGAGCAGCCGCGCGAGCTGAGCAGCTGCTCCCGCATCCAAGGAGCGAGGTGGCGAGCCGGCCCCGGCGGCTGCCTGGGCGCGTGCGTGGCGAGGGGTGGTTCCGTCGACGGCCGTCGAGGTGAGCAGCAGCTGCGCAGGTCCTGGCGCGAGGCGAGCAACGGGCATTGCGACGTGCCAATCCAGATCCGGCTTTGCAACCGCACCATCGGCGCGCAGCGAGTCGGCGAGTGACGGCGGCTGCAGCTACATTGGCCTATCCCACCTTGAGGTTTCAGCTGAGCCCGATCTCTCCATTCCCCATTCCTCAAACCCTCGCGCCGCAACCAGCAGGAATCCAGGCGTGGCGCAGCCGTCACCGCGGCCGGCGGCGGCCCTGATGGAGGAGCTCATCGAAGAGATCCTCCTCCGCTTCCCTCCCGACGAACCGGCGAGCCTCTTCCGCGCCTGCCTCGTCTGCAAGCCATGGTGCCGCCTGATCTCTGGGCCCGGCTTCCGCCGCAGGTACCGCGAGTTCCACCGCACGCCCCCCATCCTGGGATTCCTCTGCGGTGGCAGGCTCGCCGGCGACGACGCCCAAATAGCACGGTTCGTGCCCACGTCCGCCTTCGGCTCGCCGCTTGCCGACCGCTGCTGCCGCTTGTTCGATGCGTGGCACGGGCGTGTGCTGCTGCAGCGCAGAGGAGAACGTCCATGGGAGGACGTCCTACTGGTTTGGGACCCCTCACCAAAGAGGAGAGGGAGATTCCATTTCCCAAGCTGACGCGGCCTGTGCACACCAAGAATGCGGCAGTTGTCTGCGCTGCCGCCGCTGGTGGCGCATGTGACCACCTTGATTGCCACCGTGGAGCCTTGCTTGTGGTTTTTGTGCTCTCGTGTTCTGCTGAGATGTTCATCTGGACCTACTCATCCGATGCTAGATCGTGGAGCGACCCAATTTCCAGTCAAAAACATGGTGAACTTGCGGATCCCTTCTCTCCCTGTGTGCTTGTGGGGAATGCACTCTACTTTGAGTTGATCGGTATGACGACAGTTCTCAAGTACGATTTGGAATTTCATGAATTATCTGTAGTTGGACTACCATCATCCTTTGTGCAGCGTCCTTTAGTATTCAGAATCACAGAGGACGGTTGTCTGGGACTTGCCACCATACATGATTCCAAACTCTGCATGTGTGGTCGAGGAAACATGGTTCTGAAGCAGATGCTGTATGGACACATGACAAAGTCATTGAGCTAGAAACGTTGCTCTATAGTAATGCCATACAAACCGATCCTCGTTTGGTTGGCATTGTGGAAGATCGGATCAGTGTCATTTTATTAAAGGCAGATAATGGTCTCTTCACCGTCGAACTAAAGACATCTAAGGTGAAGAAGGTTTGCGACTGGCCTAGAGACAACCACACCGTTGTTCCTTATATGAGCTTCTGCACTCCTGGTACAGTTTTCTTGGTTTAGTCCAGTTTACCAATAATTTACAGAATGAGTAATATTCTAATTACTAATATAAAATCTAGGGCTCAAGAATGACGAATTTATATAAAGTGGAATGTCACTCAATCCTATATCACTACATTTTTCTAAATTTTATGGACCATTTCAGAAACTGGTTAGAGATGCCATGGGAATTTTTCATCTGTTAAAACATGTCATTCTAGATGCTAGGTTCCTGACAACTTAGCCTCAGCCAGGAAGTTCCATTGCTTTTATGTGCTTCTACAATTCAGATGTGACATGCCCAACTGTAATCGTACTCACCCCTTACCTCTGATCTGTTAATGTGACTTGGCAACATACAAATACATGGTGATATTGACACTAAGATGACAGATACATTTGTGTTTTGTTCCAGTGAATTTCATTTGTTTTATTTGTGAGAAGCATTCATCAATGGCGAATTTGATGCTTTATTCAGCTAATCTGTTATTCTCAAAATTGTAAATTTCTGCAGCTTTGGGAGGAGGCCTCAGAGGTGAGGGAACAAGTGCGGGTGTCTCAAGTCACTACAAGAAATGTGTGAATCCGTGACGGATTCTTAATGACGGATTCAAAGAACGTCACGGATAGAACACCACCACTAGTAATACCCATTCTAGTACAGTGGATATCCAGCCCAAAACCCTATACTCTATCTCGTATATAAGCTGCTCATAACCTAACCCACCCATCGCCTCCCTCGGTCTGCCTCCCACCTGAGCGCCGCCACCTCTACTGCACCTCCCACCCAAGCGCTGTCACTCCCTGCTCAGCCCTCCCACCCGAGCGCCGCCACCCCCTCTAGAGCCTAGCACTCGAGCGCCGCTGCCCCATGGTGGTGCCTCCCATCGGAACGCTGCCACCCTGTCGTACCATGAGTCGAGGATCCAGCCCCAACACCTCGATCCGGCCTTGGCGACATCTAGAAGCACAGGACCCGGTGGGGGATGCGTCCTACCACTTCGACCCGGGCCTTGGCGGCGTTCAGGAGCCTCGATCCGGCGATTACGGCATCTGGAAGCGCAAGATCCGCTGGGGGATCTGGCCAAGACCTTCGACCCGAGCCATGGCGGCGTCCAGGGGCCTCGATCTAGCGATGGCGGCGGCAGCAGCAGCCACTAGCACAGGATCCCAGCCCAATTGCTTGATCTGGCCATAGCACCATGCTGTAGCGCAGGATTTGGTAGGTAGCTGCTGGCTGTATTTATCTGACTTCTCAGATTTGTATTCATTCAATTTTTTTCGGTGGATTTGTCTCAGCTCGATCTGTCAAGTGGTGAAGCTGCTGTTCGGCATCACTAATAGCAGAAAATATGACAAGTGCACACACCGACCATCCATGCCTTCAGATTGTGCTTTCAGGTCAGCATGGTCTCATGTCCTGTGATGTTCTTTTGTGTGATTTAGAGATGAAATGTCAAGCTACTATCAGTATGTGTGCTACTATATGACCATGTGCTGTAGTACAAGATTTAATGCAGATAAGCAGATCAGTAGTAGTATTTTCTTTGATACAGATTTGCCAGCCATGCATTTTAATGAGTCTCGATAAAACAGTGTTGTATTACCAATCAGCTTAGGTATCAATATGACAGTTAACTATCAACTGCTATGGATGTATTTGATAATACTACTGTTGCTTACTAGATGTTGCTCAGGTGTGGCTGTTACCATATATTCAACACTTCTCAGTGACAGATGTTGCAACTCGTGCTTGTCTGAATATTTTGCAGTTTCAATAACTAGTGCAGCAACATAGCTCATTTTATATAGCGAGTTCTATTCAATAGTAATCATTGTACTGGAACTTCATATTGAGCATTTGTGTTTGAATTTTTGAAACGAACTTCATATTGATTGTTTCATAATGAGAACATATTGCTTTCAGTAAAGTCCATTAAAAAAATGTGAGCTTTGTTTCTCATCTTGATATAATCAGAGAACATACCACTGCTCTTGCTTAATCTAGTTGCATCTATTTTAGTACTCAATATTCCTTCACAAAGAAGCAGTGTTGTGCTGTGTATTGATCTGTTCCCTAAGGCCCTAACAAGTCCCCACTGTAGATACACACCCCTGTTCAGAGGAGCAGCAGGCCCTTGTTCAAGTACCAGCTCAGGCAATGGCAGGGGCTAGCCGGACCATTGTTCTCTGAAGCTGAACACTGAAGCATCCATGTCTAATGGTCAGTAGCAGAGTTCAAAATAAACTTCAATTCGTTCTCTAGTCAGTTACTTGCTTTGTTGCTGTATCATACTTGACTCCCTGCTGCAAAAATGGAACACTAGCTGCATGCTTTATGCTTCGAGCGCTGATGTAAATTTTAAAGTCAACATCACCTGTAGCTTTGTGTTCTTGCTGAATACTCACCTAAGGCTGTATTCAGACTACAAGTTTTTTTAACATATCTTAGTCCACAACTAGTAATCTTTGTTGAATATTCACCTAAGGCTTCATTCTGACTACAATTAGCAGTATCTGATATCAACATGTTATTTAATTCTGTAGCAGCAATTCCATGTTAGTTGTAACTTAAGTTTACATGTTTTTCAGTACATCAGATACTTTGTTCCTTATGCACAGTTGTATCAAATAGAGCTCTAAATTGCTACAGCTAGTGCCTTGTTCTGAACCACATTTTTAAATATTTTGTAAACTACTTCTCTGAATTTTGGGTCGGGTTTATTTAAGTAATTTTTTGTGCAGACTATAGCAACCATTATTGTCACCAAAGGTATCAGTAATTTATCAAATAATCTGTGCATTTGGTCAGCAAACTGTCTTACTTTTTAGCAATAGTCTTCTACTTTAACATGGAGGAAGTTCTTGTAGTCTATTCTTTTATTACAAGTATCAGCATCACATTCATTGTTTGGGTACAGATCTGCTATAGTCAATTTACAAGTGCCAGCACTAGAAACCATTTTACTTTCACATATTATGTATTAATATGTTAAGTTACAATACACGTGCTCTAGTCTAATATATATAAATATGACCTTCACCTATGATTTGCGATTTCAGAAGCTGATTCTAGTTTCTTTCATGCAGACTATCTAGTAAGATGATATCTCACCCGTGATTAGCTAAAGATTTGCAGGACAAGAGGACTTGGTGGTGACCGGTGGGAAGTCTGTATGGGTACCGGTGCAATGCTACAATCCATAAATATATTGTTATTTTTATGACCTGTACCATGTATGCATGTATAAACGTTGTTCTGGATTGGCTGTGCCACGCTATGATAATAGTAATGTATTTAAATGGCCTTGGCTATTGATGACCTGGCTGTGTGATATAACATGCAAGTGGGTTTGCCCACTATCGAAGTTATAAAATTGTTCTATAAAATAAAAATTAAACTATGTGATATAACATGCGAACGAGCTGCCAGCAAGGCTAGACCACGTCATCAACCTCGTTGGCATCCATGTAATGATGATGGGGCTATTCAATCCGTGACGGTTACCACTGGGTTTGGGTTGGGCTAAATGGGCCTCGGGCTGATCTGTGATGGTTTCAAACCATCACGGATTGTGTTAATCGGTGACGGTTTTCAAACAACCGTCACGCACATCAATCAATGACGCTCAATTCGTAACGATATCAAAAACCATCACAGATCCTACTTGGTGACGGATTTTTAGTGATCCGTGACAGAATTGAATCGTCGTGGATTAACAGGTTTCTTGTAGTGAGTGCATGAAAAATCTTGAGGTGCCTAAGCGAGAGCTTCTCAAGGTACCTGTGTGAGATCTTCTTTATCAAGGTCCATAGTAATGGTAAATTGTATGATACCTATATGGTGATACTAGTTCAACATTCCTAGCATTAGTGAGATTGGTGTTGTCTTTGTCTTAAGTTGGAATTTCTCTTAAACCTATTAGGTTGATGGTTGGTTCCTAGTTTTTTCGGGCTTCTGTCTGTTAACCCTGCATTGTCCTACTTTATCATTGACTATATGTGCTCAAGTATTGCTGCTTTCAATGGAAGCCTGAGTTCTACATGTCATACCTTCCTTTTAAAAGTCTTTGTGCCAAAAAAGAAAGATTGTTATGGAATCTAAGCACTTCAATCTCATTAGTTCAATGTTGGATACAAAGATAGTTGTTAATTTACTATTGTGAAGCCTACTTTTATGGCCAGCCCGGTAAACATTCAAAGTCAAGATAGCTTATATAGTTGTAAACCTTGAAATCATAACACATCAGTCAATAGGGACAATACCATTGCCACCAAACAGCTTGTCCACAGGTAAATCACAACAGGAAAGTATAACCGACATCGTCAAAGAATAACAGAAAAAATAGTTTTAACTTTTGACTTGGCTTTGGTTTCTCATCTTGGTTACTCCAGAGTATGGTGTTTGTTTATCTGGGTTTTGTAATCATCAGTGAAGCTCAAGTTATCACGGAACCGAGTACAAATTTATTTCTCCTTTTTTTTTTTGTCTCACATTTCCTAGACACCTCATCACTCATCAGTATTGTTTGTACTTGAGTTCCCGCCTAAATCAACCATGTTTGCAGGAGTTGATGGTGAGCCATGATTTGTCATGCTTGTTGAATGACGAATCTGGTCACCAAGCATGAACAATGTTCGAGAAGAAAAAATAACAATGTTTGGTTCCGTTGAGTTATTGAAGCTATTCCATGCATGCTTGGCAAAAATGGTTGGTTATGCTAACCTGAAGATACACATGTTTCCTTTTGCGAAAAATAGCTCTGCTACTCTGTCTTAGTGAGCAAGCATTGGCGATTTGGGGTTCTCTCTTTTAGTATGGTTTCAATAGACAAGCATGCATGTGTGGTGAATAGATTGCAGTGGTCTTCTCTTGGATATAGTTGCAACAATGTATTAAAAAATGCATTAGAAACTAAGAAATTTAATGGTGTTAGTTGATGATTTTCAGTGGGCTGGTCTGAATGACCTAAGAAGATGGAAACACGAACGCTGAATTTGGAAGTTGGAACCTTAACTGTCTTTTTCAGTTTTTCTTAACACCAACCTTAATTATTATAGCTCAACAATTGCTTGATACTGGTAAAATCGTTAATCCATGGTGTGTTGATGAGATATTTGCATTGACAGTTGGGAACATATGTGTTGTTGAGATATTTGCATTGACAGTTGGGAACATATGGATTGACTTCTCATCCTGTTTGATTGTTTATTATGAACTGTAGAGTGTTTTGATATAGAATACAGCAAGTGCTCTTGCTAAATGAAAATGTTTTTTCCACTAAAAAACAAGGATTTATTTGTCAAATAAGTTGGTGCAATGACATTGCCCGGCCATAGCCAGAGGCTAGTGTTGGCATGGGCCTTGGGCTGGTGGGGAGCCCACAATCGTGAGATGGGCACCCAGTTCTGTTTCAGTCCTCTGCTGCCCTCAATCCGTTGTGAGATTACGTGTTCCTCAAGGCCATAATTGGTTCTTACTTTGACTGATGTTCTCAAAATTTGTAAAGCTTTTGGAGTGGGAGAGTAACCTTAGCTTCAGCGACCCTAACTTGTTGGGCTTCAGTGTTTATTTGTTTTAATAGTAGTGGTTTTAATTAAACATTTTAAGCTTGATCATTTGTTTCAAATAATCATCATAAAAGATCATACACGTCAGGTCACTCACGTGCATATCAAAGAACTGATATCGTCCAAGCAAAAAAACAAGCACGCCAGTTTTCATTCCCGTGCATACCGTGCATACCAATTTTCATCTTGATTACATATGGAGCTGTGTAGCTAGGCATGCTGAGTCAAAGTATGCATTCTAGATTCTGACTCTCTTTCCTTGATGCAGGAGGCTGACTTCTGTCTGTGTCACAGCGCATGGTGGAACTAGTCATGCAAACTCATTCCTCTTTGTTCGTTTCAATTTGCTGAAAGATTAAGCAGTCATCAGTATGTCTGCATAAGTTCCAGACTGCATAAAAACAAGGTTGTAGCAGGTGGTGATGGTGAATTATGATTTGCCTTGTCGAATGTGTGTCCCGAAAGTATGAATAGTCTCGAACGAGATGTTCTATGCTTCTTAGCAGGGTCTCTCTCCTTTTGGGAATGAACCGTGTGATGACAAACTGTAGTTTCGCCCATAATTTAGTTCTTAGTGATGTATCAGTGTTGCTGTGCACTTTGGTTTGTCTCTATATATAGCCACTAAATCGCAGGTGATTTGCTTCTTCCTTCACAGGTTAAAGTGAGCTGTGATTTCCGTTTTGAGCTGAATGCTTTGAATACATGATTAGAACATCGTGAATTTTGCTGAGGTTGTAGTTTTTCCGTTTCTAGTTTTTGATTCTGCCGTCGATCTATAGTAATCAGCAGTGTAAGTTGTATATTCTTGTCAGATTAGGCTAGTCTCAATGCCATATTTCATCTCCCAGTTTGCAAAAACATGAAATTGTAAATAAAACGGGTATCTCTTTCAATACACCGTTTCATTATACGGTTTCACTTGCTATTTTTAGTTGCATAGCTCTCTCCCCTCTCTCTTCTCCATGGTTTCACTTCTCTATTTTTAGCCCATGAAACAATTTAACCGTCTCAATGTGAGTTTCACACAGTTTTCGAGCGGTTGGAAACAACGTTCACGCGTTTCACCGGGATGAAACGTTTAATGTGTATGACATGCCCATAAAATCCTCCATTGAGACTAGCCTTATATTAGCAGGGCTAAATAATTTACTTGAATACTAAGTGCCATATGACACATGAATCTGCTGAAAGAAAAATGAATGTGGTTGAGTTTGCACTCTCCAGTATGCGAGGGTCTGTGTGACGACTAACCCTGAATTCATCGCTACCGTGGTGGCTGCCAACGGCGGCGAAGCTGACGTGGCCGCCAAGGCGAAGCCCTAGCGAGCGAGGCTGGCTTTGCTGCTGGGATTCCTCTTTTCCACCGAACTTTTCCACTGTCAATGCTAGTTAATGTGTTTGTATATCTATACCTAATAATAAAAAACCAAAATTCTGCCATTAAAACTTTCCACCCTTTTTTTCTACCCGCTCGGATCGGTTGGAGCTAGGGGTATCATGTGTGCAGTTGCTGATTAGTTGGAAAAAAACAGCATTCCAGATGTAAAGATGCTATGGAAGTTTCAGAGAGGAGAATGGAAATGGTGGAACAGGCGCGGTTATTAGAGAATCAAATGGATCGTTCATACCAGGATCATGCACATATTCGGAGCACACGGTGGATGCCCCAACAGCAGAGGTGATGGCAATTAGAGACGGATTGTTGCTAGCTCAACATATTGGTTGCAATGGTTTCATTTTAGAGTCAGATTGCTCAGAAGTTGAAGCTATGAGATTGGGGCACTCAGCGGCAGCGGGTGCTCCGATTTTTGATGACTGCTTTCTTCTATGGCAGAATTTCGATGCGATATCCTTTGAGCAATGCGATCGGGAAGCGAACAAGGTGGCGCATGAATTAGCTAGAGTAGCTTTATCTTCGAAAGATTCTTGTATTTGGGTCGATGAACCCCCTGATCTTATTATAGAAACTCTAGTAAATGACGTAACTATGTTTGAAAATCTAGATAAATAGGAAAATAGCAGCAATAGTAAGGTAATGTGACACTTAAAGTTAGGTATGACAAACTATGTTTGAAAATCAATAAAGTGCGCTGCATGGCTTTCATTAAAAAAAATGCTAGAGAGAGGCTTTTAATAGTTCTGAAGGGGGAATTGGCTAGCGGAAAAGAAAAAAAAAATACGATGTTTCAGATTCAAAAATACTAGAGAGAAATAAAAAAAAGGGAAGGGCTTTCTGAAGCAAAATATCCGGATCTGAACGAGCCTCTCTAGGTGAGTTTTTTTATCATGGACTAAATCTTTGTTGTGAGCTGGGTTTTTTATCATGGTTTTTTTTTAATCTAGGTGAGAAATAAAAAAAAAGGGAAGGGCTTTTTTATCATGGTTTTTTTTTTTATCTGGACTCTAGGTGAGTTGGGTTGGCTTTGTTGTGAGCTGGACCAAGCTATGCAAACTTTTTTTTTCTGTTTTTAGATCTTGCAAAAAACCAGAAAAATAACAAGCCACATGGGTAGTATAAAAACTAAAATTATGAGATATTTATTCCTAAATAATTTATATACGCTTTGTAGTGGAAGGAAAAATATATTAAGGCCTGCAAGGCATATCCTAATGCGACTATTGATTCAACTAGGCCTGTAGCCATACACGCATTCATGAAAAATCTATTAACATTAATGTTCTACGTGCAATTGTAAATTATAGTAGTTAATTAGTTAATTAAATAAATATTTTCTACTAAAAAATAAATATCTCGAGCCATGATCCACATTCAATAGCATTCCATATATATCACTCCAAATATATTGAAGGACCAAAGTTCCACTCCTTAATTTCGCAAAAGAGAAGTTTCACTCCTCAAAGCAATCGTGTGCCTCCATCACACATTTTGTTCCCCTTACGAACCTAGAACTTAAAATTGTCAATCACGCATTTTGTTCCACCCACCTTTTGTATTGGAAAATTAGTGACAATGGCCCAGTCTCGTGTGCCTCCATCACCTTTTTTTAATGGAATGTGCCTCCATCACCTCACTAGTCGCTTCGTCACGTAATTGCTCATCAACATGCGGCCTGATGGCGAGGCCCAACACGCATAGCATCCTCAAAGCCAGCGTGTGCTCCGCAAAGACAAACCAGCCCTTTGAGTAGATGCATGTGGGCGCTTTAGCTCGGTGACACGTCGAGAGGAGCTCCACGAGAACGTAGACATCGTTCGCCATTATAATGTGAATTGCCATGAGAGCATATTGTGATATGTACTATTTTCCCCCATTGTAATGCATGAGCGCTTTAGCTAGTTCTACTTATTTTGCACGACATAAGTGATTTGCTACTTGGTTGTCATTATTCTAAATTGCACTTTTGTAGACCGTGAATGTTTTAATTTAATTATATTGCTTCATTGCTGATGGAAATGCAAACTAAAAATATACTTGTCTTTAGTAACTAAGTAAAGATATAAGTTTTGATTTTTCCCGTTATACAATGCAAGTACATGTTTGCTAGTAATAATAATAAATAAAAAAATAAAACAAAATTTCTCTCGTAGAGGAACACAGAAACATGCCTCGCCACGTCAACAAATCTGGTTATTTTCTCAAAAAAATCTGGTTATCCGCACCCAGCAAAATCACATGATACCATGATTTTCAGTGCTTTATGTATTTTGTTTAGGGAACTCTTATAAAAATTACTAAACACAGGCTTGGCCGCTTGGCCTTAAGCTGCCTGGTACCGCTCAGCCCAGCCAGCCCTTTTCTGACTCCTTCCACCATCGCACCACAAGTCCACAACCGCAGCAATCGAGGCATGCCGCCGCCGTCACCGCCACGGGCGCCGGAGGCCCTGATGGAGGAGCTCATCGAGGAGATCCTCCTCCGCTTCCCTCCCGCCGAGCCGGCGAGCCTCTTCCGCGCTTGTCTCGTCTGCAAGCCATGGTGCCACCTCATCTCCGGCCCCCGCTTCCGCCGTAGGTACCGCGAGTTCCACGGCACGCCCCCCTTGCTGGGATTCCTCTGCGGCATGTTCGGCAGCGACTGCATCCGTATGTCCCGATTCGTGGCCACATCCTCCTGCCCGCCACTTGCAGACCACCGCTGCCACTTGGTCGATGCGCGCCACGGGCGTGTGCTGCTACTTCGCAGAGCACCTGCGAGGGAGGACGTCTTCCTGGTTTGGGACCCCACCACCAACGAGGAGAGGGACATTCCACTTCCCAAGCTGACGCAGACCGCATGCACCTGGACGGCGGCAGTTACCTGGACGGCGGCAGTTGTCTGCGCTGCCGCCGCTGATGGCGCCTGTGATCACCTTGATTGCCACCGGGGAGCCTTCCTTGTGGTTTATGTGGCCTCATATTCTGCTGAGACGTTCATCTCGACCTACTCATCCAATGTTGGATCGTGGAGCGACCCAATTTCCACTCAACATCATAATGACTATATTGAGTTCTTCTTTCCCATCGTCCTTGTGGGGAATACGCTCTACTTTGAGGTCAGGGGTATGACCAGAGTTCTCAAGTATGATTTGGAATTTCATGAATTGTCTTTAGTTGGACGACCATCATCCTTTTTTTTCGAGAGCAGGCTGTGTGCCTGTATTGACGACTATCATCCTTTCGGGAGCGTGTTGGAGTGTTCATAACCACAGACGACGGTTGCCTCGGATTCGCCACCGTACATAAATCCAAACTCTACATGTGGTCGAGGAAACATGGTCCTGAAGAAGATGCAGTATGGACACGTGGCAGAGTCATTGAGCTAGAAACACTGCTCTCTAGTAATGCCATTCTGGGCTATCCTGTTTTGGTTGGATTTGTGGATTGGATCGGTATTATTTTATTAAGGGTGGGTAATGCACTCTTCACAGTTGATCTCAAGACGTCTAAGGTGAAGAAGGTTTGTGACGGGGCTGAAAGCATCGTCAACATTGTTCGTTACATGAACTTCTGCACTCCAGGTACAGTTTTCCTGGTTATGTTCAGTTTTCCAATAATTTTTAAAATGAGTAATGATCTAATTACTAACATGAAGTCTAGGCTCAAAAATGATGAATTTATTTGAAGTGGAATATATCTAATCTGATATCACTATGTTATCTTACCAAAGTTGTTTTTATTATGGAACATTTGAGGAACTAGTTAGATATACATGAAAATTATTCATCGGCTAAGACGTTGTTCTCAGATGGTAGGTTCTTGAGTCCTGACAACTTAGTCTCAGTCAGGAAGTTCTGTTGCTTAAATGAGTTTCTGAAATTCAGATTTGGTGTGCCCATCTTTAGTCTTACTCACCCATTACCTCTGATATGTCAATGTGTGACTTGACAAGGCAACAAACAAATAGATCGTGATATTGGCTCTAAAATGACAGACACATTTGCCTTCTCTTCCTGTGGATTTGAAATTCTTTTATTTGTTAGAAGCAAGTGTTTATCAAAGGCAGATTTGCTTCTACATTCAGGTATAATAATGTCATTCTAAAAAATTGTAACATTCTGCAGCTTTGGGAGTGGCTTCTACAGGTGAGGGACCAAGTGCCGGTGGCTCAACTGCTTGAAAAACTAAGGTGCTTATGTGAGCTTCTTTATCAAGAGCAGATTCGGTAGTAGTAATGGTAACTTGCAGCCTATAGGGGTATTGGCACAACATTGCTAAATTATTGAGATTGTAAGCCAGAACTTCTCTTGAACCTATTTGGTTGATAGTTGGTTCTGAGGTTTATCATTGACAATTTGTGCTCAATTCTGAACTCTGCATATCATTCCTTCCTTTTGAAAGTGTCTGCCCAAAAAAAATGTTTACTTGTTTTTTTTTTTTTTTGAAAAAAATGTTTGTTATGAAATATGAGCACTGCAATCTCATACAGTCAATATTATTCTTGATTTTTTTTTTTGTAATTCAATATCTTGTGGACTAACTGGTTGGATAAGAAGATACTATTTTTTTTATTTTCTATCTGAGACCAACTTTTGTGGCCAGCCTGGTAGACATTCAAAATATTTGTGGCAAACTTTTGTGGCCAGCCTGGTAAACCTTGAAAGTCAGAAGTTAAGAACACAACAGTCAATAGGGACAAGATCATTGTCAGTTTGCCACAATGCCACCATACAGCTAAAGTTTACATACAGCTTGTCCATAGGTAAACCTCATTGGGAGAACATAACTGGCATCGTCAAAGAATAGCAGAAAATTACCTTTAACTTGGCTTTAGTTCTCATACTGGTTTCATCTGGAGTATGATGTTTATTTATCTGGATTTTGTACTCATCGGCAAAGCTCAAGTTTTAACAAAACTTGAGTTTTTTTCACATGTACGTCTAGACACTTCATCGGTCATCAGTATTGTTTGTACTTGAATTCCTGTATGGATGTTTGCAGCAGGAGTTGATGGTAGCCGTCTTGCATGTGGAATATAATGACGAATATGGTAACAGATCATGAACAATGTTCTGCCAGAAAAAAAAGGAACAATGTTCAGTATTCTGTCTTGATTTATCGAAGGCTATTGCATGCATGTTTTGGCGGGGCCTTTGTCCTTGAGAAAGCGATTAATTATGCATTGCCTTTTGTGAAAAAATGGCTTTGCTGCTCTGTTTCAGTGAACAAGCTTTGGGGATTTGGTGGGTTTATGTTTCAGCTCGGTTTCAGTAGGCAAGCATGCGTGTGTGTGGTGCATAGAAGTTCTAAAGTTGCAACAATGCATGCCAGCGTGCTGTCTTAATGTTGGCCGAGGGAGATGGTAACACGAACACCGAAACTGGAACCTTAGCTGCTGTAGTGCTATAGGTCAACTATTGCAAGATATTGACAACTATTTTGTGGCGTGTTGATGACATTGACAGTTCAAGCTATTTGACATTTTTTATACTGTGGACTGCATGAGTGTTTTTGAGATAGAAAACAGCAAGAGCGCTTGCCAAATGAAGTGAGATTTGGCCAAGGGGGCGTCGCAGCTTGGTTCGATTAGGTCTTGGGCCTTGGGCCATGAGGAGCACACAGTTCTGCAGTCCTCTGACTTGCGAGACATAATTTTTCGAGCCAACCTGGTACATTTAAAACCTGAAACTTCAATCTTAATCTTACATGAATCTGGGAATGAAAGGTAAAAAAAGATCTGAAATCACAATACAATGGGCCGGGACAAGATCGTGACCATTGACACTATTTATCATTTTATCTTGTGCACAAGTAAACTCAAGCTAAAAAAAAGTACATCGGGTCGGCCTATTCTGTCATAATCAGAGCGCTTCACCATTCACCAACACGTTGCTTCTAGTCTAGCTGAAGGGAGAAAAACAAGAGCAGAGAGAGGCCGTGTACTTGCAACCGCCGCTGCATATGGGATTTGCGCTTTGTACTTGTGAATGACCGTGTCATGCAGATTTCTGATTTCATCACAAACAACAACACTAGTGCACATCATAGATCAAGTAGCTAGGGCAATGCAGGCAGGGTAGCACTTAACACCATACCAACAAGCACAATATAACCTGACCCAAATTAAGGTCTCACCGATGCAAAATGAGTTGTCCTACAATAGGTTATAGATCTCATGCTATTTACCATGACTACTACGTACTATCCAGTTTTCCCTTGGCTGTGAACCTCTCACATGAGCACCTTCGGTTATCATGCACTAGATCCAGCTGCATTGTTCCTCATCACCTAAACAGGCTGCCTCCAATGCTGCGACAATTTACAAATTTGAGAATATCATTAGCTGATTGAATAATAAAATCCGCCGTCGCTGAACAAAATTCATTACCAACCAAATAACAGTAATTTACTATGTTATCAGTGCCACTCGGGAATTAGCTGGTTAAACTGATTAGGATAACTCTGTCCTAAAATTTAGCACCGATATCACTATCCATTAACAGATGATGAGGAGGGCTATGGATGAATAGGATTAAAGATAGGGAGGAAGCATCTGAAGTGTAGAAGCTCATCAAAGTAAATACATTTTTATTGTCTCTCTAGCTACATATATACCTTCTGGCTTAGGCAAAGTTGCCAGGCTTACCAAGTCACCATGAGAGCACAACTTGAGTAGAACAATAAATTCCTAGTGGTATACCAAATCAGTTTCAAAGATATATTGCCGATATAATAATAAGATTTAGGTAGGACTGGCCCAGGTTGATATAAGATTATCGTGATATTGCAATTTCATAAATTCAATATTGTTGAGCTCTATTGTGGTATGTTGGTAATAAAGGAATTATTACTTATATTCAAAATATTGCAACACCAAAAACCAAATAAAGTCATATACCTGGAGTGTAGAAGCGCATGTATGGAAAGACAGTGTGGATTGCTCTGCCATGGTATACTTTCTTCACCATACATGTCTTTAGATCAACCGTGAAGAGTGCATCGCTCACCCTCACGAAAACGATATCGAGACCATCTGCGAAACCAACCACAAAAGAAGCTTCTTTGAGCAAGAGGTGATCAACATGGAGCCGCAGCCCAAGATCGGATTTGATCTGTGTCCATCCAGCATTAGCTTCAGGAGTGTCCATCCTCAACCACATGCAGAGTTCACCGTCTAACATACTGACGAGCCCCAAACGACCATCCTCCGTTGTTGTGAGCACGGAACGCTGGTAACAGTAGTGCATGGTTGGAAGCTGAATCCAAGAGATCTCACGCCGTTACAAATCGTACCGCAAAACTGTGTTCGTAATTGGAATCCCAAAATTGAGCTCGTTCCCGAGTAGCACGGCGGGCGAGCAACGAGCAGAGTAGATGTAGCAGTCGTTGGGGTGTTGAACGGAGATCGGCTTGCTCCACTTCGCAAAATAGTCGGCCGAGTCGTAGGTGGAGACGAACATGTTCCTCGGATCAGTGCCCACGAAAACCACGAGGAAAGATCCAAGGTGGCAATCATGGTGGTCGCAGGCGCCTGCGCCGGCGGCGCAGAGAACCGCCGCGGTGCAACTGGACGCCCGCCGCGGCAGGACGGGGAGCTCCTGCCGCACGTCTGTGATAGGGTCCCAGACAGCGAGGATGATGCTACGTGTGGGCTCCCATAGCCGGAGCAGGACACGGCCGTGGCGCGCATCCAGCGGGCGCCAGCGGGATCTGATGCCATGTTGCAGCGGGGAGGACAAGGCCGTGGCGCGCACCAAGGTGCTGCTCTTGTCCTCCTCGTCGCAGAGGAATCCCAGCATCGGGGGCATGCGGTGGAACTCGCGGAACCTGCGCCGGAAGCAGGGGTCGGAGACGAGACGGCGCCATGGCTTGCAGACGAGCGCGGCGTGGAGGAGGCTCCCGGGCTCCTGCGGCGGGAGGCGGAGCAGGACCTCTTCGATGAGCTCCTCCATTAGCCAAGGCAGCGGCGACGCCATGGTTGTGGCGGCTGGATGCTTGGTTTACTTGGTTTGCTCGGGGGAAGTCGGGCAATTGATCGGCTGCGTGGAGACAGGAAAGTAGGGACGGTATCCGGGGAGCACAGGGGCAGGACAGTTTTTTTTATTATAATATAATTATTTATTTTGAAGGGATTTTTTAGAATTATTATTTATTTATTTATTTCAAACGAGAAGAAGTAACCGAACCTGACACGATTCAGCCAAGACCCAACCCAAGACAAACCATGTTGAGGGGCGGCCTGACGGACAGACAGGTGGGGCTGATGGAGGCGGTGAGTCATGATGATCGTATTGCTCTTCAGAATGCATCAACAACAATGCTGCATGCAATACACCTATATAGGTTGTACACATATACAGCCTCGAGCATTGTTTCTGGGAAACTGAGACTGTCGTTTTGTTTCAGTCTTTCGGTGTTTCAGTGAAGAAACATTGGGGGTTAAGGACAGTTCAGTTTAAGTAAATAAGATGATGTATGTATCAGTTTGCTTGGTGAGAAGCAAGTGCTCCTCATATGGAGCTCTGTCTCTATGTTTCAGTAAACAAGGTTTGGGGGTTACGGTTATGTTCAGTTTCACTGACTGAGTATGCATGCAGCAAATATGTCGACGATCTTCTGAAATTAAATTCAGTTTCAGTAAACCAGTATATATTCTTTGGCAAAAATGATTCTTTGGCTTAGTTTGGGAGCAACTGCAAAATGCAGAATGATTATTATATTCTTAGAGCTGCGTCAACATCTATATTTTTGTGAATCCAGTCGGAGGAGGTAAATTGGCCGTGGGCCGATCTCAGTTCAGATATGGGCCTACAACGCCAACGTCATCAGTGAAAACACATTCGTATGTGAGGCCCATCTGGAAGACCTCTTTCTCACCTCCGTTCCGTTCCCTGCCCTTGCGCCGCTGCCACGACCGGGTTCGCAGCCCGACCAAGCAAGCGCAATGCCGCCGCCGCCGCCGCCACTGCCGGATGAGCTCGTGGAGGAGGTACTCCTCCGGTTCCCGCCGCAGGAGCCCACGAGCCTCGTCCGCGCCGCCGTCGTCAGCAAGGAATGGTGCCGCCTCATCTCCGGCCGGGGCTTCCGGCGCAGGTTCCGTGAGTTCCACCGGACGCCTCCCATGCTGGGATTCTTCCTCAACGACATGGACGCCCCCAGCCGCTTCGTTGCCACAACATCCTTCTGCTCCCCGCAAGCCGACCGCGGGGATTGGGTCCTGGATGCCCGCCACGGCCGTGTCCTCCTCCAAGAATACAAGGAGGTGGGAGAGGACGCCCTTGTGGTCTGGGATCCCATCACGGATGAGCAGAAGGAGCTGCCCGTTCTCGCGTGGCGTACAGTAAGCTGGCCGCCGCAGCGGACGGTAAGCTGGGCCGCGATGATTCTCTGCCTCGCCGCCGCCGGTGGCACCTGCAACCACCTTGATTGCTACCGTGCACCCTTCCTTGTGGTTCTTGTGGTCTCTCAACCACCTACCACATTCGTCTACACCTACTCATCTGATTGATGCGTGGAGCGAGATAGTCTCTAGGATCACTAGGAACCACCCTGATGGCTTCTATGTTGATTGTGAGTGCACTGGGCGTGTGGGGAATGATCTCTATTTTGGGTGCCTAATGACAAACATAATTCTGAAGTACAATTTGGGATCACGTGAAATGTCATGGATCCAGATTCCAGATGAATGCTCCATGTTGCATTATTATGTGCTCACAACCATGGAGGAAAATAGGTTGGGTCTTGTCACTGTAATTGGTTCCAAACTCTATGTGTGGTTTAGGAAGGATGGTCATGAAGTAGATGCTGGATGGGCACAAACTAGAGTCATTGAGCTTAAGACATTGTTGCCTTTGGGTGCTGTCTCTACCCTACCTTGTGTGGTTGGTTCTGCGGAAAGTCTTGTTATCATCTTCTTGAAGTTTGATAATCTGCTCTACACAATTGATCTAAAGACCTCTAAAGTGAAGAAGCTATGCCAGACACAGGTCCCCCGTCGCAGTGGAACCAGAATTGTTCCATACATGAGCTTCTACACCCCAGGTATAAGTTTACTTAGTTTTAGGTTTTACAATAGTTGGAACAAGTAACACGTTGGCTACTAACATGGCACCGTGGGCTCAAGAACAATGAATTTATGAAAGTGCAATATCAGAATCTTATATGAAATTTGGTGCATCTTTGAAATCGATTAAAAATTAAATATACCTATGCAAGTTATGCTCTCATGTTAAGGTCCTAACAACTTAACCTCAGCCAGGAAGGCATGCAGCAAGAGAGATAATAAAAACTTAATTGTTTTGATGAGCTTCTACACTTATGGGGTTCTGCCCATCTCTAGTCGTGTTCATCCGGAGCCCTCATCTGTGTGTGTGACATTATCGTCGCTAAGCTTAGGGACATCTATCTTAATGAGTTGATGCAAGTGTTGCTGTTAACTGATGTTCCTGTGAATAATAATTTACTATAGTTTTGTTGTTGAGGAATAATTGTTCATTGAGAACTTTTTTGATTACTCAACCAGCTGATGATATTCTCATCAAAATGTTCAAATTGTTGCAGCTTTGGATGCAGCCTGTTCAGGTGAGGAACCAAGTGCATGTTGCTCAAGTGCATGATAAACCTAATGTTATATCAAGCTTCAATGTAATCTGCCAAGTGTTATCCCCTGCACTGTCCAACTTGATCTGTGATACCAAATGAAAGCATTGCAATTCCATATGCTGAATGTCATCCCTAGATAAATTTATGTTGCTTCCGCATCTAGTGGCTTTACAATTGTTTGGATATGAATACAACCAGAAATTCTCTAGCTTATTGCTGCAATGATGCACCAAGCTATGCACTCTGACTACTTTCTCCACGCGGGAAGCTGACATCTCTGTACCTGTTGCCTGTTGGTGAAGCTCTGCTTATGAGTTATGACAGAACAAGCAAAGGCCATTCAGTCTTTGCTTGGGTTCACTCAATTTCTGAACGATTCGTCAGTCACCAATGTGGTTCCTGTCTGAATGGATGGAACAATGCTCAAGGCTGCAGGAGGTGTTGATGGCAAACCATGGTTCATTTCAGTAAACTAGGATCAGGGATGATCGGTGATGACTGTGCTGTGTCTGTGCAACTATATGCACGCGTGTGTGATGAACAGTTTGGATCTCTGGTTCAGTCTCTGCAGGCAAAGATGGAAGTTGATGGCGTTCATTCAGAACCAATCGCCTCAAGTCAAGTCTAATTCTATTGTATACATCTTGGAGAGCAGCATTAGCAAAGATAGTAACACAGCGAACAACAGCCTGAATGAAAGTATATATTTTTCTTTTCCTGTGTCGACTTGTTCTGGGAATCAACTGTGTATTTTGAAGTTCTGAACTGAACCTGCTCGCATTCAGTAGGTATGCTGTAAATATATAGAAAAACGATTATTTTTTTGGGAAAAATAGAAAATGATTCTTCGGTTCAGTTTTTATGCGTCCTGCAAAGTGCAAAATGATGGTGAGCTTTATAAACCAAACCTTGTTTACCCAGTCTGATGACGAAGTGCAGAGGCCGGCCGAGCGAGCTGGGCCGATCTCTGTTCAGAAATGGGCCTACAACGCCATCGACTTCAGTGAGAGCCCATATGGGGTTCGGATGTGAACCCCATCAGGAAGAGTCAGTCCTCAACCTTTCTTCCTCACCTCCGTTCTGAATTCCCCATTCCCAAATCCACCAACAGAACCCTAGCTCCGCCGCCCGCCGCTGCTGCCACGTCCAGGTTCGCAGCCCGACCAAGCAGCGCAATGCCGCCGCCGCCGCTGCCGGAGGAGCTCGTGGAGGAGGTGCTCCTCCGGTTCCCGCCGCAGGAGCCCGCGAGCCTCGTCCGCGCCGCCGTCGTCAGCAAGCAGTGGTGCCGCCTCATCTCCGGCCGGGGCTTCCGGCGCAGATTCCGCGAGTTCCACCGCACGCCTCCCATGCTGGGATTCCTCTGCAACGACATCAACCTCCACGCCCGCTTCGTGCCCACAACCGCCTTCTGCCCACCGCGTGCCGACCGTGGACGCTGCCTCCCACTGGACGCCCGCCACGGCCGTGTCCTCCTCTGGGAACTCAGATGGGAAATCCTCGTGGTCTGGGACCCCATCACGGACGAGCAGAAGGAGCTGCCCATTCCGCTCAAGCGGAAGGTAAGCTTGGCCGGGGCGATTCTCTGCTCCTCCGGCGGCGGCACCTGCGGCCACCTTGATTGCCACTGTGGACCCTTCCTTGTGGTTTATGTGGTTTCTGATCTATGGAAAACATATGTCTGCACCTACTCATCCGATGTTGGTGCATGGAGCCAGAAATTCTCCATTACTACTAGGAACCCCTCTGCTAGCTTGAACCTTTTTCGTAGCTTCTTTGTTGATCTGCAGTGCAAAGTGCTTGTGGGAAATGCAGTCTATTTCGGAGGTCAGACGACAAACAAAATTCTCAAGTTTAATTTGGAATCGCGTGAGATGTCATGGATTCAGGTTCCAGATGAATGCAAGCAGCATTTTGTGCTCACAACCATAGAGGAAGGTAGGTTGGGGCTTGTCAATGTAATTGGTTCCCATCTCTATGTGTGGTTGAGGAAGGATGGTCATGAAGTAGATGCCGGATGGGCAGAGTCATTGAGCATAAGACGTTGCTGCCTTTTGGTGCTGTCTGTACCCTACCTCGTGTAGTTGGTTCTGCGGATGGTCTTGGTATCGTCTTCTTGAAGTTTGATAATCTGCTCTACACAATTGATCTAAAGAGCTATGACGTGAAGGAGATATGCCACACCCAAGACAGTGGAACCAGCATCGTTCCATACATGAGCTTCTACACCCCAGGTATAAGTCTACATACTTTTGGTTTTACAATATTCATAACAAGTAACAAGTTGGCTACTAACAAGAACAATGAATTTATGGGAGTGCAGTATCACAATCTTATATCACATTGGGTCCATCCTTCCTAGATTTTCTGACTAGGGGCCATTTTTGAAACCGATGAGATATGTGTATGGCAATGTTGGTACTAAGCTTGGCGACATATTTGTTTTAATGATATTCTCATCAAAGTTTATAAATTGTTGCAGCATTGGAGGCAGCCTGTTCAAGGGAGGAATCAAGTGCAGGTGGCTCAAGTGCATGATAAACCTAAGGTACTCATGTCAGAGATTCCTGGGCATGGCAAAACTGGTTAGTAGTAATGGAAAATACTAGTACGAGATCGGTGGAAGGACAACACATTTTTGCATTAGTCAGACCTTAAACTTAGCTTGATTGTTTTTTGAGGAAAAGTTCAGTTTAATAAATACACAAGTAAGCTATATGTATGTGTGTGTTCCGAATAGAGATAATAAAAAGCATAATCGTTTTGATGAGCTTCTACACACTTATGGTGTTCTGCCAATTTGTAATCATGTTCATCGATAGCCCTCATTTGTCTGTTTTTGACATTGTTGGTGCTAAGCTTAGGGACAATTATTTTAATGAGTTTGTGCAAGTGTTGCTATTAACTGATGTTGTTGTGAATAATATTTTACTATTGTTTTTTTTTGGTGAGGAATAATTGTTTATTGAGAAAATTTTTTATTACTCAATCAGCTGATGATATTCTCATCTAAATCTGTAAATTGTTGCAGCATTGGAACTGAGTGCAGGTGGCTCAAGTGCATGATAAACCTATGTTGATCATGTTGGAGCTTCTCTAGCAAGGGATAACTCGGTAGTAGTGACGGTGAATTCTATCTCTATTGTAAGACAGCACCTTTTGCATCAGTCAGACCTTAATTAGTTGGCCTTCAAGGTTTGTTTTTAAAGCAGGAATTTGTCTTAAAACTTCTTAGCTTGATCGTTGGCCCCAGGTTATGTTGAGCTTCAGTGTAAGCTGTCAAGTGTTATCCCCTGCACTGTCCAACTTGATCTGTAGTCTGCTGTAGTATTCCTGTTTGTGATGAAATCCAGAAATGTGTTCCTGTTTGTGATGAAATCTAGCAACGTTTGCATTCCACTCATTTTATTGAACACATTGGGGCCCTCGAAAAAAGTGGTGCTAAATGAATGCATTGAAATTTCATATGCTGAATGTCATCCCTAGATAAATTTATGCTGGATCAACATCTAGTTCAATTGTTTTGGATATAAATACAACCTGAAATTTGCTAGCTTATTGCTGGGATAATGCATTAAGCTATGCATTCTGATGCGACTTCCTCCACACGGGAAGCTGACATCTCTGTACCTGGAAGCTGTTGGTGAAGCTCTGCTTACGACAGAACCGTATGCAAAGATCATTCAGTCCTTGCTTGTGTTCACTCACTTTTCTGAACCGTTTGTCAGTCACTACTGTGGTTCGTATTTCCTGTCTGAATGAACGGAACAAGGCTCAAGGCTGCAGCAGGGGTTGACGGCGAACCATAGTTCGTTTCAGTAAACTGGCGTCAGGGTCGATTAGTTTCGGATCCATACAAAAAAAAAAAAAAAAATCAGCCTGAGTAAGATTGTGTGCTGTCTGTACAACAGTATGTATGCGTGTGTGGTGAACCATTGGATCTGTATGCACAAATGGGACCTGATGATGTCCATTCAGAGCATAAGTCATTTCCCTAAAGTAATTTCTGATGATGTACTGTACATTGGAGAGCAGCATTAGCAAGACAGTAACGCCGTGAACAGCAGTCTGAACATTCTGAGATAGAGAAAACATTGTACAGATTCCATTCCCCTAAAGTAAATTCTAATGCAGTATTATTAACTTGCTCACATTCAGTAAATAAATTCAAGAGCAACTGGAAAATGATTCGTTTGTCCATTCAGTTTTTGACGTTTTGTGCGACCTGCAAAAGATGAGTCTGCAAGTACCCCTCACCCATACGGAACCTATCAGGTCACTCGTAAAAAAAAAACAAAAAAGGAGACATGGGCCGATGATCTCTTCTCGGTTTTGAGATGGGCCTATAACGCGAGCAAAGAGAGCCCATCTACAGTCTGAGGCGGGGCCCAATGCTGTTTACACAATTGATCTAAAGACCTATAAGGTGCAGAAGGTATATGAAGGCGCAACCGACTCTATTTTTCCGTACATGAGCTTTTACACTCAAGTTACAACTTTGCTTATTTTTTGTTCTTACAATGTTTATCTATAGAACTAGAAATAACTTAGCTACTAACATGGGCTTCTAAATAATTTATTTATGGAAGTACACTATCGAATCTTATACTACCGAACTAGATGTTGATCCGACATAAATATTTTGCTCTAGGTAGTCTTTGAAATTGATTGGATATTCCTATGAATTTATTAATCCATGACGCATGTTATTCCACCATTGCAAATAAGGTCCTAGCAACCTAGCCTTAGCCAGGGTCCAGGAGCTATAATAAAAAGAAGTTACTTGGATTAGCTTGCCTATTGTTAATCTTATTTTTCCTTAGTCCTCATCTATCAAATGATGGGATATATCATTGCTAATACTAGGGACATAGTTTTTTTTTTTTTTTTTTTTGAATTTGGGACATAGTTATCTTATTGAGACCATGCATGTGTTGATGTTAATTGTTGTTTTTCTTGTAAACAATAAATAAACTATTGATGTCTGGTTGGCGGGAATTAAATAATTGTTATCAAAGGCAAGCTTGATTTATCAGTCAGCTAGTGTTATTCTTATCTTTTTTTCAATTGCTGCAGCATTGGGAAGCACTTGTACAGGTGAGGAACCAAGTGCGAATCGCTGAAGTGCATGTGATAAACTTGAGGTGCATCAATGAGATATATGGTTGGGCAGCACTTTGTGGTTTGTGCATTAGTGAGATCTCTGGTACGACTGCACTTTATGGTATCAACGGGATTGGCGTCAGCCTTAATTTGTTGGCTTCAATATTCCTGCTTGTGATAAATTTTATATGCAGCATGTGATTCCTGCAAGTTCATTGTGGTTAAACATCATGTGGCTCATATTGGATAATAATAACCAGAAACTTGCGAATTTATTGTTGTAATATTTTGCATTTGTGGGCAACTTGATAGAAATGCAAAGACAACACCTTCTTTATGTTTGGATCTTGAAACCACAATGTAGTGGAGACAAGACCATTTGGCATAATTCAGCTTGTGTGCAAGTAAACACAAGGGGGGTTCTGCATTTGACTTTCTGTCCGAATGAAGCAAGGCTTTAACACGTAGTTGATAGTGAAGTTCATCTTGCCATTATGACTAACTGAAACCATATTCTGTGTCAGAATGTTAGGTGTTCTTGGCCTCCCTTGGGAATGAAGTGGTTTCTGTGTTGCTGAACTGCTGTTGCATGTGTTGGCATCATTGAAAAATATGAGGTCTGGTTCAGTTCAGTTCAGTTACAGCATGCCAGATTGCCCGTATGATGTACCTGTATGCATTTGTAGCTAATAAATTGAACGAGCTCCTGAAAACATGAATGTCTGTTTGGTTCAGTTTATGTGTTCCCTGAAAAGACTAGCCTGCCACTTATCCACCAGCAGATGGAACTTGATGGCATGTGTGTTATGAAAAGGAACGCAACAAGCAGAGTACTTAGGACCGTAGCAGGCCAATAGTGCTGAACCTCATGTTCCAGAAACCTCGTTTAAAGAGGCAGAGATTTGTGTTAGTTGTTGGGTTGAAGCATCTTTTGGTGCTGTGCTGGCATCATTGGGGGCTTTGCTGTAGACGACCCGATTGCTTGATGTGATTTTTGCTTTCATTTGAGCGAAATTAAACTGACATTTGAGCGAGAACGAGAAGCCATTCTAGATCTGATTCCAAATTTCAGTTTCAGGTTCATAACGACTCTGTTCATTTTAGAGGATCATAACGATTCTGCTGAGAAATTCTTTGAGAGATTACACAGTACAACGCAGAAGCCTAACAGCGCGCACACTCAGATTTGGACGAGGAGCCATTTGCCAATTGAACAGAGGTGACTGTTGGAACAACTGCACCTCATTGCCATCCTTTCTCAGACGACTCTGCACGGAGCTTAGACGAGTTGGGCTTTGCAGATGGGCCTGCACCCACCATCAGGGCCCATACAGACTCGGACCAGGGCCCATACAGACTTTGGAGATGAGTTGGATTTCCTCTGTCGTTTCGTTCGTGCATGCGGCCTGCCATCTTCTCCCCAAACCGAGCAACGAAACCCAAACCCTCGCTCTGCTGCCTGCCGCCGGATTCCAAGCCCGACCGAGCAAGGCCGCCATGCCGCCGCCGCTGGTGGATGACCTCATGGAGGAGGTGCTCCTCCGCCTGCCACCTCACGAGCCCGCGAACCTTGTCCTTGCCGCGCTCGTGTGCAGGCGGTGGCGTTGCCTCATCTCCGCCGCTAGCTTCCGCCGCCGTTTCCGTGAGTTCCACCGCAGGCCCCCAATGCTGGGGATACTCTGCAACCGCACCGATGTTGATGTGGTCCGCTTCGTGCCGACAACTGCCTTCTGCTCCCCTAAAGCCGACCGCGGTCAATGGCGCGCACTGGATGCACGCCACGGCCATGTTCTCCTTGACGCGAATGGAAGTGATCTCGTGGTCTGGAACCCCATCACGGACGAGGAGTGGATAGTGCCCATCCCATCGCAGTATTTGGACGTATCGGCCTGGACGGCGGTATCGGCCTGGACGGCGGCAGTTCTCTGTGCTGCCGGCGCCAGTGCTTGCGACCACCTTGATTGCCATCACCGACCCTTTGTCGTGGTTTTGCTGGCCTCTGTCTTCCTGGGTACAGGGCATACCTTCATCTGCACCTACGAATCCGAAACTGCTGCCTGGAGTGAGCCAATCTCTAATAAG
The DNA here is from genome assembly GCA_018135685.1 of Themeda triandra. Taxonomy (NCBI): domain Eukaryota; kingdom Viridiplantae; phylum Streptophyta; class Magnoliopsida; order Poales; family Poaceae; genus Themeda; species Themeda triandra. The sequence goes on along the minus strand of JAENPR010001235.1, from coordinate 30,769 downwards.
GTATTCGAATTCCTTTTCTTTTCAAAGGGAAGTGCACTTGTGGGGAATGCGCTTTACTTTACGGATTTTTTGGGAAGCAAAGTTCTCAAGTACAATTTGGAATTGCGAGAAATATCATGGATTATGCTACCATCTTCATTACCCTTGGATCGGCGGCATTCGTCGGTGCTCTTTGCAACTGAGAACGGTGAACTGGGGCTTGCCACTAATCAAGGGTCCAAACTCTGTATCTGGTTGAGGAAGCAGACTGATGCTTGTAAAGTAGGTGACGAATGGCAGAAACCATGGCAGAAACCAAGCAGAGTCATTAATCTTAAGACACTGCTCCCTGCTGATGTTGTCTTGTCCAAACTTGATGTGGTTGGCTCCGCAGATGGTGTGGGTATCATCTTCATAAGGGCAGATGATGTGGTCTACACAATTGATCTCAAGACATATAAGGTGAAGAAGGTATATGAAGGCAAAGTCGACACCATCATTCCATATATGAGCTTCTACACTCCAGGTACAAGTTTACCATTTACTTAGGTTGTGGTTTTTAAGTTTATTGGACTTGGATGCAAGCTGTGAACCCTTGCATTGTTCTACTTGACCTGTGGCTATATGTGAATATGTGATCCAGTATTCCTGCTTATGATAAAATCATGTGCTACATTGATATCGTTCCTACATAAATTAATTGTGGTTCTGCATTATGTGGCTGATTGGATAATAGACAGAACCTTGCTAGTTTATTGTTATGATATTTTTGCTTTCGTGGGTAACTTGATAGCAATGCAAATTCAACACGTACCTTATTTATGTTTGAATCTTGAAACCACAATGTATTGGAGACAAGACCATTTGTTACAATTCAACTTCTGTGCAAGTAAACACAAAGTGGGGCGGGGTTATGACTTGAGTTCCTGTCTGAATGAAGCAATGTTGCAGCATGTAGGTGACAGTGAATCATGGTGCATCATGCTCGTAGTGACGGATGGAATGTGTTCAGGCCTCCATTGTGACTAAACTGAAACCATATTCTGTGTTGGCATAATTGAAAAATGCCTGGTTCGGTGGTTCGATCGGTTCATTCCAGTTCCAGCGTTCCATATTGCCAGTGTATTTATTATCTGTGTCCGTGTATGATGAGTAAATTGAAGGGCTTCTGATAACATAAAATTGTTTGTTTGGTTCAGTTTTTGTGTGCCTGAGAAGAAGAGGCTGCCACTCATCCATGCAGGCATCCATGGGCAGATGAAACTTGTTTGCGTCAGTTCACGACATAGTTCTATGTTATGGAAAGGAACGCCATAAGCAGAGTACTTCGACAGCAGCAGTCCACACGGCTGAACCTGATGGCCACGTTGTTTAAAGAGGCAGAGATTTGTGTTGCTGTTGGGTTGAAACATCTCTTTGGCGCTGTCTTGGCGAGTCTTGGCGTCAGGTTCTGTAACTTGCTGTCAGTAAACATAAGGTTTTATTTTATCATATATATACTAAATTTGTTTTCCTCTCATCTTAATGAAGATAAAGTTTCATTAACATGGCCGAAAAAAGGGATATAGTAATTACGTGAAAGGAGAATAGGACTGAGCCATTAAACAATTGATTTGACTTAACAATTGAGTGAGAACGAGAAGCCATAAGCCGTTGTACCCCCTTGCAACTCTCGTCACTGGTTCCTCAAGCTGAAGAAGATATCGCCTCATGGTGGCCTGAAAAGCGTCAGCGGTTGGAGTCGTCGTCACGCCCCATCTTTGATGCCTTGCTGCTCTTGATCTCATTCTCATGGATGGTTTGGAGGAAGGAGAGGAATGGCAGGTGTCCAAGAGATCATCATGGTCAGTGCTAGCAATCGTGCATGCCGCGTTCAAGGAGGGGCAGGAATGGGTTTTAGGTGGCCACGGGCCAGTAGCTGCGCTGTTGGAAATTTGGTGGCAAAAATCTTTCAGTATGTAATCGTGAACATTGAATCCAGTAGCTAAGGTAAGAGCATCTTTAAGGGTTTTGCATTTGAGTAATTTGCCAAAAAGCTTCAAAAGAAGTATCCAACGGTTTTGCATTTGGAGTTTGCAATTTGAGCAACTTGGCAAATGAGAGAGCAAACTTGGGAAAAATGCCAAGCCGTGGACGGTCAGCATCCAAGGAAATCATCCTTGAGTACCAAAACCGTCAAGGAAACTAATTTTTCTTAGCTTCTATGCTTGAGTGTGTTTGCTTGACGGTTTGTGGTCAAGGATCATTTCCTTGGCGGTTTTACCCTTTTCTTGGCGGTTTTTGGCACTCAAGGCAATTCGAGATTGTGGTAGTGACTAAATTTATGAGAGGGCAATATCACTATCTCAGGGTTTATCGTACTTTAGTCTTTTATTATATATAAATGGGCTGTCTTTTAAACTGACCATGTTTTCATGATGACAGCAGCAAAACGCTGTTTGCAGATAAAGGAGTCAGCAGAAAACTACAGTAACAAGTAGACAATGAATTAGGCATAAGCCTACTCAATAAGCTATGTTATACATCGGAGCAAGCAATGTACAGTTATAAACCTTTGGAAATCCTATAGAAATGTAGACTAATTAGGAAGTGTGAACACAAATATGTATTTTCTCATGCAAAATATTTTCAGAAGTTGAACTTGGTTTGAGATGTAACATTTTTGGATGTGCTATTAAGTACTGAAAACAACAGAAAGATATATAGGAAGTGAATTCAAAATGTTGCAGTTCAGCAATGGAAGAGAGCAGAAGTTGCAGTTCAGCAATGGAAGAGAGCAAAAGAATTGAACATGTATTTGAGGTGCTGGCTGAAATTCTCACAGCAAAGGAACTTGAGAAGGTAGCTCAAATATTTTTGGCGAAGAGTTCAAAGAGGACATCAACTTTAATAGGGCCTGATGAACAGAACAATGTCTCCAGACAAGAAGAGATGTCAACTGTTCTCAGCAACCTCATCAATCTTGTTCGCCCCGTTATGGGTACATCCCGTGCCAATTGGATATTAGATTCAGGTGCATCTAAACATGTCACTGGGGAATCAAAGGAGTTTGCATCATATGCTCCATATCAGTCCACATATAAGGAAACCATTCAAACCGCTGACGGGACACACCAACCTATTAAGGGTGTTGGTACAGTTAAGTGTTCTCCATCAATTATGCTATCATCAGTTCTGCATGTCCCCTCATTTCCAGTCAACCTACTCTCCTTAAGTTCTTTAGTTGATCAAATGGATTGTCGTGTTTCTTTTGACCGGGAGCATTGTATCATTCAAGAGAGGAAGACAGGAAAGGAACTTGGAATTGGCATCAGGTATGGTGGATTGTGGTACATAGATCGAAAGGAGGACAGTGAGTTTACAGGCGCTGCTTTGACAACAATTATGAATGAAAGAGAAGCTAAGGTGATGCCTGAGCATTGTAGATTAGGCCATTTGTCATTTGATGCCATGGCCAAAATATTCCCAGAGACGATGAACAAGGTAGACAAGAGGAAACTTGTGTGTGATGCATGTGAGTACGAAAACATACAAGGGCAACATATGTAAGTAGAGGACTCCGGAGTATATCTCCTTTTATGCTTATTCACTCCGATGTGTGGACATGTCCAATAACCTCTGTTAGCGGAATGAAATATTTTGTCACCATTATTGATTGTTACTCCCGTGTGACTTGGATATATCTCATGAAACAAAAGAGTGAAGTACTTAAATGCTTCCAAGATTTCTGCTCATTGATTAAAATCAGTATGATGCTCGGATTAAGGTGTTGAGGACAGATAATGGAACAGAATATGTAAATAATGAGTTTGGTAATTTCCTATCAGCTCATGGGATATTGCACCAGACCACATGCCCGGATACACCTCCACAAAATGGAGTAGCTGAAAGGAAGAATCGTCATATCTTGGAGGTTGCTCGTTCACTTATATATACTATGAATGTTCCGAAGTTTCTATGGAGTGAGGCTGTATTGACAGCAGTATACTTGATTAATCGCATGCCTTCAAGATTGTTTGGATGGAAAACTCCTTATGAGATGTTACGAGGTGTGAATGAATTTATTGTTCCACCAAAAGTATTTGGGTGCACTTGCTTTGTGAGGGATCATAGGCCTTCTGTGGGGAAGTTGGATCCTCGGGATGTCAAGTGTATATTTGTGGGATACTCCTCCAATCAAAAGGGATATAACTGTTGGTGTCCAACTGAACGACGACTATTTAAAAGTATGGATGTGACATTTCCGGAATCTGAGCCATATTATGGGGAGAAAAATGATTTGAGTTCCTTATTTGAGCTTGGTGATCCGAGCATAAGTAAGGATGATCAAGAGGGAGAGGATGATATAGATGTAATATGAGATAAGGAAGGAAGACAGTCAAAGGTGACAGGAACTGTAACAGGATCAATTCCATATACTATGGATACTTCTCAAGTGGATGAGAGGCAACAAAACAAGGACACTAGCAATATGCAGCCAAGGCAAGACCAAGGCACTTTACAAGTATACACGAGAAGAAACAAGAAATCTGTTGAAGTGCCACTAGAAGAACAAGCTGAGCAGTTGGTGGAACAAGAGGAGCCAACACAGTTGGAGTCTCCAGCTACTGGTGTTGATGTTGCTAGCCATGAGGTTGATCGGCCTAATGAGTCAATTGAAGAGGTTGTTCCTTCCACGGACTTGCCTATTGCCTTGAGGAAGACAACAAGGAGTACAGCGGGGAAACCAGCAGCAAGGTATGGCTTTGAGAATGACATAAGTAACTATGTTTCATATGAATCATTGTCTCCTGCATATAGAGCATTTGTTGCATCTTTGCATTCCATAATAATTCCTAAAGATTGGAAAGAAGCCAAGCAAGATCCTAAGTGGTGTGAGGCCATGTTAGAGGAATTGAGAGCACTTGAAAAGAATAAAACATGGGACCTTGTAAAACTACCTATGGGTAAGAAAGCAGTTAGTTGCAAGTGGGTTTTCACTATAAAGCAAACCCCGGAAGGGAAGGTGGAAAGATATAAAGCGAGATTAGTTGCAAGAGGATATAGCCAAACATATGGTATTGATTATGATGAAATATTTGCGCCGGTGGCAAAGATGAGTACAGTAAGAACATTGATCTCTTGTGCTGCAAACTTTGGTTGGCCTTTGCATCAATTGGATGTAAAGAATGCTTTCTTGCATGGCGATCTTCAAGAGGAGGTGTATATGGAGATTCCCCCTGGTTTTTCTAAACCAGAGACAATTGGGATGGTTTGTAGATGAAAGAAATCTTTATATGGTCTCAAGCAGTCTCCACGAGCATGGTTTGATAAGTTTAGGCATGCATTATGCGGCATGGGATACAAACAGTGTAATGGAGATCACACCGTATTCTATAAGCATTCAGGGTGCAAGATAGTTGTCTTGGCTGTGTATATGGATGATATCATCATCACGGGTGACAATGAAGTAGAGATTAAATATTTGAAAGAAAATCTAAGCAATCAATTTGAGGTGAAGGATCTCGGACAGCTCAGATACTTCCTTGGTATTGAGATTGCCAGATCACCAAAGGGTATAGTTCTTTCACAACGAAAGTATGTCCTAGATTTACTTAGTGAGACAGGTATGCTTGGGTGTCGACCTATATCAACACCTATTGACATGAATCACAAGTTATGTGCAGAATCAGGTGATCCTGTGAACAAGGAGCGATATCAAAGGCTTGTTGGTCGGCTTATTTATTTATGTCACACAAGGCCAGATATCTCATATGCTGTGAGCATTGTGAGCAGATATATGCATGATCCTAGGAGTGGACATTTGGATGCGGTATATCGAATTTTACGCTACTTGAAGAGTTGTCCTGGAAAAGGACTTTGCTTCAGGAGTCATGGTCATATAAATGTGGATGGTTATTGTGATGCCGATTGGGCTAGTTGCCTTGATGATAGAAGATCTACATCTGGATATTGTGTCTTTGTTGGTGGGAACTTGGTATCTTGGAGGAGTAAGAAGCAAGCTGTTGTATCACGTTCAACAGCAGAAGCAGAGTATAGAGCTATGGCACTTGTGGTTTGTGAGATGTTGTGGATAAGGAGTCTCTTATCAGAGTTAAAAGTATTAAGAAAAGGTGCTTCGAAGCTTTGATGTGATAACAAGTCAGCTATCAATATTGCCAATAATCCAGTCCAACATGATAGAACTAAGCATGTTGAAGTTGACCGTTTCTTTATCAAAGAGAAGATAGATGAGGGTACGCTAGAGTTGAGTCATGTAATTTCAAGAGAACAATTAGCTGATTGTCTAACAAAGGGTTTGGGTGTAAAAGAATGTGAATTAGCATGTAACAAGATGGGTATGATAGATATTTATCACCCATCTTGATGGGGAGTGTTAAAGTGTGTAATATTGATCTAAGTCCATGGGCCTAAAGCCCAGCCCAATGTACAGTGAACTCATGTATATCTACCTAGTCTAAGAACAGAGAAGAGTATTCCAGATTTCCCCAAACCAATCTTCTACAGTAAGCTTATGTTATATCCGCACATACGCATCACATCATCTTGCGTATATCTATATTTAATCCTCAATTGCACTACGTCTTTTCCTCCTTTGGCACCGGATGAACATGCGATCTGAAATTGCTATTAAATTTTGCTTAACTTTGTCGGTCAAATCTCCTTCCTACCCACGGCAACGCGCGGAAATCCACCTAGTTAGATTAATAATCGTAGAAATAAATTTACATATTTCAACTAACCATCAACGTCATTATTATCACTACAAATTTAAATATATATGTTGTGACAGGCTACATCTATATGTTATACGTACTTGACAAAGAAAAGATATACTGAAGCGCGCATATCACGGCTGGTGCCCCATCTCTTGGAATATGTTGCCTCCGCGTCAACTACGGATCACTGCATGGACGGCACTCTTGCAGATTCAGATCAGCTTTGGATCAAATACTTCTCTACGGATGGCTTCTCATCTAATTTAAGCTTCATATTCAGATCAGCTTCTGATTTTTTCAACTATTTGTTTAGAGTTCTAAAAACTTGATGTGTAAATAATTAGTGCTTATTTTGCTTAAAAGAGCAATGCACTGTACTGTGATCATAACGTGTATGGGGACTCACATATTACTGTTCTGGGAACAGTAAACGTGCCCGCCCGACTCCTGACTATTCGTAGCCGCCCGCATGTTCATAAGCGTACGTCCCAGCCAGCCGTCCCATCCGATCCACGTCGCCGCGATTCCTGTGTCCCCGCGAAGCTTCTCAACCGCCTCCGCCACACCGCTGCACAGGTTAAGCCCTCCATCTCCACGCCGTCTCCTGCGACGAACCCTCCCCGTCTCCTGCGACGAACCCTCCCATCGCTCCTTCTCCGCCCCCTGCCCTGCCCGTCCTCCTCACGCCACCTCCCCCACGGCCCCATCGTAGCGTGTCGTTGCACATCGCCGTTGCCGCCCCCGCCGGCGCAGAGCAGCGACACGACCGCTCCGACGTGGCAACCTGGGCGCGGCATCGCAGGCACAGAGAGCAGGCCCCGTACAGACGCGCCCGCTCCCTGCTCGATGGTTCTGCAGACCTAGCTTCGCGATCGCCGGTCGAAGCGCCCGCTGCACACGCCACGAACGGCAGCATGTACGGTAGGCCTCCAGTTGCAATTCTCCTCAGCCTTCCTGTCTTGCAATTCAGTTGTTCGATGGAATGCCACACATAGTCATGTAAATTTATTTCACAATCCAGGTTAATTGCGATTGGAAGTGCTCTGATGTCCCTCTACATTCAGACATGGAAGGCCTGACATTTCCTGAACCAGTCCGGTTTATTGGTGGTGTTACATTTGAAACGTACGGCCAACAATTCTGACTTCTACGAGCCATTGCTTCTGGGTCAGTCAGTAACATTGCCTTTAACCTTTTCCTCTACGTTGCGTCCTGCAGTTATGCATTGCAGCAATCCTAATTAGCTTACTAACGAAGTTTGTCATATTTGCCTACAGACTATTTTTACCACATGACTCAGCTCTTACAAATATGGCTCACCTAAATTTGCCTGATATGCTCTGCTTATGGTGCGTCAACGAACTATTACTTTGCTGCTGATACTTAGAAAGGATACATATGTTTCCTATTTTTTCAATGTGATGATCTTCAGAAACCGACAACACGCTCATGTATACATACATTGGGAATATAGACTGATGATCTTAAATGCTTTTGCACCTTTTATGGTTGCAGACTTGCAGTTCTCAAAGATTGCTTCGTTCAGAACTAATTACATTATGCAATTTGCGTGTCTGTGCCTGCGCTTAATGAAGTGGACTTTTTTGTTGCGTCTATGCTTCCTTAACAGGTAAAGGTAGACATGGCCATATGAAATACACAAGAAAGTACAATTTTGGGTTTGTTCAGATAGGTCGAAATAAATTCAAAAGGATTCAGGCTTACTGTACTTCTGTACCTTGGCCGGTCTGAAACTGCTCATAACTGAACAATTGGGGTTCCATCGATTTCTGAATCTATTGTACAGCTGATGTACATATACAAACAAAGATTGGTACATGTTTTGTCACACCCGTTAGTTGGTCGGATTCCTTTGCAGCTACATAAGACATTTTTTGTAACTAATTCTACTTATCTTTTGCTTCCACATACAAGTATAATCACATAACATGTAAGAAGTCTCACTTATTGCCCTGTGCAAAGCACGGGGTACCTGCTAGAAATCATAGATTCACTACTACAATAAAGCATTGTAGGGGTGGCTGGCCCAACCGCCCCTAGCTTGGCATTTCTACAGTGGGCGCCGCTGGCCCAACCGCCCCTAGCTTGGTGTTTCTACAGTGGGCGTCACTGTAGGGGCGGTTCAACACCAACCGCCCTTACAGTGGGTCCAACCGCCCTTACAGTGGGTTCACTGTAGGGGCGCTCTATCTCGAAAAGTCATGAATATCAAGTTTGATCCACTCATTAAGACCTGCAATTTATACAAAGGACATTTTTGCATTTGACGAAATGTTACGAAAGTGTAGTTCTAAATCCACACGTCCCGCATGAAGTTTCATTAAGCCTGTGTAAGATTCAAGAATCTATGATTATAGTTTACCAAAATTTTCTCAAATGCAAAAATGTTCTACATATGAAATTTGTATCTTGATGAGATATAACTATCTTGTATTCAAAATTTTTTCATTTGAGGTCATCTGGTCCCTCATTTGACCAGGGTTGACCTTGTCTCGCCTTGGATTTTCAGAACCTGTGACCAGAGCTTACTGAAAATTTTCCAAATGCAAAAGTGTACTATGTGTCAAAGGTAGACCTTGGTGAGCTCTAACTTTTTCGTATTCAAAAGTTTTTCATTTGAGATCATTTAGTGCCTCGTTTTGACTAATTTTGTGAAAAAACACTATAGTGGGCGGTTGGATCACCAACCGCTCCTACAGTGGTCGTCACTGTAGGGGCGGCTACCACTGTAGGGGTTGGTGATCCAACTACCCCTACAGTGGACCACTGTACGGACGGTTGGTGATCTGGGCGCCAGGCTCCCGGGGCCAGCCACTGTAGGGGCGGTTCCAACGCCAACCGCCCCTACAGTGTGGGAGGGTGGCATTCCCTTAGAACTTTTTACACGTAGTGATTCTCTCGGAAGATGAAAGAGAAGAGTCACAAATATTATTTGTCATTCTCAGTTCGTGTGCAGTCAAACTCTTTCAACTAATACAAGTGGCGACTCGTAGATGGTATTATCAACTGGCCTCGAAACCAGACCTATTTTTGGGGCTGCTGATAATGACAGTTGTCTCTGCTAATACATTTGCAGAAAGCAACGGCCGCTTGGATGCGAGCTGCAGTCTATATATAGGGGCGGAATTAATTGTGTAATATTTTCGAGTAAATTAATTGTGTAATTTATATTGATTGTTTACGTAAAACAATAAGTTATTAAAGTACAAATAATATTGTGGAAGTGCTCTGGTATATATACTTTCCTTGCTCAGCTCGGTTGTCGGAGCAAACCACGGTATATTAACTCAGATGGGAACACACATGCAGCATATAGGTACACTACATTGCATTGAGTTAGATGGAGAATTTATTAAAAAAAAAGGCAGCAACAACAAGCAAGGCGTACAATAACAACGACTTTATTATCCATGTAAAATGGTGATGAACATAGAACGGTAATATTAATAAAGCAAAGCGAACACAAACATGCATATGGATCCCCTCACGTACGTACCTACCAAATCTCGATTGGTAAGGTCGTTACACGTTGACAAGAACGAGATAAACTTGATTCCTTCTTGTGGCGTACCCGGCCGGCCACAAGGTGCAGTGGAAACGTCATTTAAGCGCAGGTATATGGTGCATGGTGGTTGAACTTGCAATAGCCGCTGCAACAGTCAGAATTCAGAATGCAAACGTATCCATTATTGATGCAACCAAGCTTTGTTTCCTGCAGGTCGGTATTAGATGACGAATAGGAGTTGCCGTTGGCTGCTGATGCCGACTCCCGGGCTGTTGGCATCAGCAGCAGCACGGACGCAGAAGCACCATCCTGATCCTGCAGTAGCTTTCTTGCCCCCAGCTGCAGGTCCGATGTCGTCGTCGTCGTACACTCTCCAGCTGCTGCCATCAGCAGCAGCACGGCAATCATCACAGCCATCTTCACGCTGGTCGCCATTCCTCTCTCTCGATCTCTCCTGATCTCACTCACTGTTTTGCTTGGCTTTTGCTTGCACAGGCAGCTCTGGCTTGACTCATCGTCCCTCCCATTCATCCATCTTATATATAGGCCATCCATGCGTATACAGCCGGAACTAACTTGAAGATGCGCTAATAAAGGGGCCAAAAAAAAATCCATGCATGGCTCGCGCTATGTTTAACTACATTATCCTAGCTGGCTCCTTATCAACAACTGCAGCTGGTGGACCTTTCTTGTTGGATATTATTATATGACATAGAAATAAAATTGTATATACTATAGTATGCATATCAATGATAAAATGACATCAGTGATCATAACTATTGTGCGAAAAGGGAAGTGAGCCTGGTTCACTTGGCTAGGTGACTCAATGTGGCACTACACCTTGCCACCCAGGTTCGAATCCCGTCGGGAGCGAATTTGAATGCATATTTTTTAAAAATCAATACTCTGGGGAACTCCCCCACAGTCTTTTCTTGTAAACAAAAACTATTGTGCGAAAGTATGCTGTGCACTTTTACGCTTCATGAAAGGCACTTAAGATGCCCGCTGCGATAAATCTCATGATTTACGGCAGCAGTCATTTTGTATGTACCATGACAGGCATTATTCCCCGCTGCAATAAATTGATTTATAGTGGCGGGCGTCTTAAGCTCCCACTGTGGTAAATCAATTTATCACAGCGGACACCCTATAGGGCACATCACGGTTAAGGACAGGCCCAATAGGCCCAGGGCGCGGCCAGACATCTAGTATGGGTATAAAATAAAAAATTAAGGGTTTCAATAGCTCATCCTCTCCCTCACTTCTTTCAGACGCCACCCGACCCTCACCCTCTCTCCGACACCACCATGCCATCCACATCTCCGCGCGTAGGGGTCCCTTCCTCTCTCTCACTCCAACACCACCGTGCCCTCCACATCTCCGTGCGCAACTGCCCCTTCCTCTCTCTCACTCCGACACCACCGACTCCGCGACTCCACGGCGCACCCTCTCCCTCGGCATCTCGCCTCCTCGCCCTCCAACTCCATGGCGCGCACCTCCACCTTCGCCCTCCATCTCCAGTCGGCCATGGCGGCGGTAGGCTTTCATTCCTGGGCACGCGTCTAGAGGCGAATCCAGCCGAAGGAGGGGGCAGCGCGCGGTGGCCGCCGGATCCGGCCGCTGGCTGCGCGCGGTGGCCGAATCCGCCGAGTGGCGGCGCGTGGTGGTCGAGGCCAAACTGGTGCATCGGTCTTCTCTAACCCTAGAGGCAGATCCGACTGCAAGAGGGTGGTGGCAGTCAGTGGCCGCCGGATCCGGCCAGTGGCGGCCGTGGTGGTCGAGGCCCAACAGGTTCTGGATGACGGTATGTGGATCCGTTGCTGCGTCGTGGATCTCCTCCGCCGACGCTCTGGAGCGGTGAAGCGGCGTGGGGCCACAACGGAGCATGGCCACGACAGAGAAACCGGCGCCTTCTTCCCGTTTCTCACTGGCTATGCTTCCCACCGGCTCAACTACACCATCCCGGTGGTGGCGTCACCTAGTCCTTGGCCTGATCCAGCGATGGCGACACCTAGTCCTTCACATCCAATAACCTTCCTCCCCCACGCACCGGATCTGGTGGTGGTGGAACCGTCGATACCTGGCGGTGGGATCAGCACGGAGGAGCTCCGGCGGCGGCAGCCTGGATGGGCTCGTCGGGCCCGTGGATGGACTCGACGGGCCTATCTAGGGGTTTTTTCCATCTTTCTTTTTGTTTTTTCCGAAACATCTACCGTAGCGGGCACTGGCGCCCACTGGAGTTGTGCCACAATTTACTGTGGCGTGGTAGCCGCAGCGGACGCGTTTGCTCACCGTGGTAAATTGAAAAGGCTTGCTACGGTAAACAAAACTGACTTAGTATATATTTAGGTAGGGCGTCTTGCATGTATTGTGGCGTCTTCCAATGCACGTCCATGCACCAAACACAATGCTGCAACCGTTGCTATTGTGAGACTCAGACTCCCTCTGAGCCCCGTAGCAAGAAGGCATCTTTCATGACTCCAGAAATGATTTTACGATGGAGGTGATCGTTTTCATTTATGGGCGCAGTTAAAATTACCCGCCTCATCAAATCGATTTACGGAGGTGGTAAAAAAAATAACTGTCTCATAAAACAGATTCATGGAGGCATGCGATTTAAGAGACCCATCTCCAAAAATGGAGGCTATTTTCGAAAGCGATAACAATTATATATTGTATAAAGTATGCATATCAAGGGTATTATTATGAAATGGTAATGTACACATTAATTTAATTGATAATTAGATTAGTAAAACTACTAATACGGCCTGGACCCATGCATACATATGCCGTGTTTAACTGTTACATTCTTGCTGATTCCTTGTCGAACAGAGGAATATTTTGACATTCTACAGCTAGCTAATGGCTCGGAGCTCATAGTTTGCTTGCCAACCTTAATTATACAGATTTGGTGCCGACAAGATTTGGTGCGACGAGCTGGACTTTGACAGAACGACGCTCATATTTATCATTATCCCTGCCCAATCTATCTGATAATAAAAATAATTATTATTATCTGATTTGGTTCAACTAGGGAGATAATTGTTATCTAAAGCTCAGGCTAACAATTACTAGCTAGTTTATTATCTATATCTGTTTGGATCAAAACAATGATTATTAGTAGATAACTATACTATCGATAATGATACAAACAGGCCTAAGGTTCCAAGTACCATGCCCTCGTGCGATCCAATTAAGTACTTTAATTTGCCAGCCCTCTAGATTTAATACTAGATGGTATGCACAGTAAATAATACAGTTGTGCTCAAGGGGCAGAACCTGTACGGTACAACAACTAATTAACCCGCCGGCCTGTGCAGGCTCATATCATCAGGAATTAATTAATATAACCGAGACGAATCTGCATACTGTCTCTGTTTCAAAATAAGTGTCGCTCCCGCTTCCCAAGAAACCAAATATATAAATATTGATGCTAAGTAATTAGTATCATCAGAAATATCTTTACGTCTAGTTTTTTAACAAATTTATTTAAAAATATAAATATTGCATGTATTTTCTACAAATCGAGTTAAACTTATGGCACGAAAACCTAAAATGACACTTATTTGGAACGGAGGGAGCAGGGAAGTGCATCTTGTGACTGTCTTAACCTTAAAAGGGGGCATACTGCACTTCTGACCCACGCCGCGGCACGTGAAAATTTGGCACCATTCATGCGTGCATATGAGGTATAATCATATATACGATGTACGGGACCCCCTCTCTCGATCGAAACGTGTACACAAGCATATGTGTTGCCGCATCAACTACGGATCAATCACAGCATCTGTCGCATGACACTCTCGCATCCATTACCAACACAGTCATTACATGAGATACTTTCGAATAGTCATATAAACACCCTATCATTTTCACGGCAATGCTGTGTGTCGGGTACCTAGATTAGGGGTCCTAAACTGGGCGGATTAGAAATAAGCAAACCAGCTTCACCCCTCTCTAAATCCCCAAAAGCTAACCAAAGGGAATCCCCAATTCTCCTCGTACTGGGTCGACCCACGATCAGGCCCACAAAGCCAAAGAACCCTCTAACTCGAGCAGCAGCGCTCGCCCGCTCGAGAAAGAGTTACGGAAACCGCTCGAGCGAGCGATCGCTCGAGACGGTGACGGAAACTGCTCGAGCGAGCGACCGCTCGAGCGGCGACGGAGACCGCTCGAGCGGGCGACCACTCGAGGCTGTCTGCAATAATTGCCTTTCCAGAACGCGCACATGGCTACAGGGCTCGAAACAGTACCGCAGTACACCGACCCTGCCTAACTCCATGGCTACAGGGCCCGCAATAGTGGATCGTATGCTGGTCATTTCCACCATTACGCCGCCCATGCCCCGGATTCGAGGATGGCAGGCGCCACTATTACGCCATGCCTTGCACTGTGCCGCGCACAGTACCCCTTCAAAGCGCCATTGTCAACTCTCCGTACCGCCGAGCACGTCGCTCCATCCCATCGTATGGATCGTCGACCCCTCGAGACAGCCCTCAGCCGCTCGAGGACTGATGGCGGATGTGACTGGCGCATGGGGTGTGCAGTGATGCGTCCATCTCACCTCGATGGCCACTCGACAGGATTTCCGGACAGGCCATCACCGCCCACGCCTCGACTACATCAGCTCGCGTCAGCCAAGGACTGTTAGGCCATCATCGACCATACTGCTACAGACTCGACCCGGGTAAAAGCAGGGATCCACAGGCTCGAACCAGATCAAGAGGGGCATCCACAGTTCCAGCTACTCGACCCGATGCCCATACCTCGATGTCATGCATACGATTGCCCTACCAACTCTTGTACTCCTGAGCCTCCCCTTGGCCTATAAAAGGGGATGCCAGGGCCTAGTTTAGGGCAGGTTCCTAAGACCACACACACACACAAAAACGCCTAAGTCTCAGGACACGCTTGTATTCACCCCTGTACAAGCACTTCGGTGCAAGATAATACAAGTTTCCTCCCTCTACTGGACGTAGGGCATTCTTTGCCTGAACCAGGATAAAACCGATTGTGTTCTTCTTGCATCACCATCCGGATTAGGGAGCACGCTTAGAAATTTACTTGTCGGTGTGATCCCCCCCGGGGTACGAAACACCGACAGTTGGCGCGCCAGGTAGGGGTCACTGCGTGTTTCGCCCGATTCCCGCCATTTTTCCCGATGGCATCACCCACTTCCTCGCTTCCGTTCACTACGGTGATCTGGTTTGGGAGTTTGGAGTTTGTGTCGCTCGGCACAGGCTACGACATGGCTCTGCTCTCGATCGGAGAACCAGGCGGGGGACGCTCTTCACCCCCACGCACTGGTGGAGTCACGCGTCGACCGCGCCACCACGGCTCGCCACCACGACGCCGATGCCATCGGCACCGGCTTCGTCGCCAGCCCACGCAGGGCCCAGAGTACTCTGCTCCCGTGCCTACCCCGCCAGACGCCATGGCACACCCAGCAGGGGCGCCGAGCGCACGACAGGGGGTGGCACGTAGGCAGGAGGCTCTCGATGTGGATCCTGGCTTCACGTTCGCCATGCGTTCGCCGAGAGAGCCCGGCGTGGTGCCTCAAGCACGCGCGCGGCCGACGTCGCCTAACCTCTTGCCGCACGGGCTCTATCGAGCCCGTCGCAGGCTCCCGTTCGGGCTCACCAACTCCGCCGCCACGTACGCCTGCGAGATCCAGTCAGTAATGGGGCCGCAGGAGGAGAGCCCTGGCCCCCTCCTACGCGCCGCCATGAATTTGGAGACCGTATGGCCAGCATCGGTGGACCGTGGGTTTGATAGAGCGCCTGGCTCACAACGCAGCACTACGGTCGAGAACATGCGCCGCTGGATCGAGGAGGAAAGCACGGGAAGGCCTTGGACGCCATCCGGCGCCGACCCCGACTCCGATGACTCAGATTTAGGGTGCTATGACCCGGCTCATGAGTGTTTCCGCCTCGAGAACGACGTTCCGTCGGACGATGAGACTGGAGACGACGCTGCGGCAGCCGCTGCGGCAGCCAACCGCCCCGTCGGGACGCCGGTCCTTGGAACACCAGCGGCTGAAGCCTTGCAGGTAATCGAGCCTCGCGAGGAGCCACCGCGGGGGTAGGACAACCCATGGCCTGAAGATGATGCTCGGGCGGCACAGTGGGCACAGCTCCGGGAGATCGAGTCCAAGATGGACGCGGATCGCGTAAATCTGGAGCTGCTCAAGCGCGCCTTCGAGCAGAACCAGCCTCCTCCTCCTCGAGCTCTAGGCGCTCGAGGAAAGGCACGGGGCATCCTCAACCGCATCATCAATGATGGACGGCCACAAGCACCGGTCGAGCCGGCCCGCTTCCCTCGAGCAAGCCAGAATGTTCTCGTGGCAGCTATGTTACTGCGAGACATGTCGGCACCCTCGAATCCACAAGCATTGCGGATACGGGATGAGGTCCAAGAACTCCTCTAGGTCGCGGCCGCTCAGCAAGTCGAGAGTTCATCCTCAAGACTGCGCGAGGCGGAATTAGACCAGCCGGCCCACCTGCCACGGCACGAACGCGAGGGCTCGGTCCACCAAGAGGTACCCCCTCGAGGTGGTAGAGCCCCCGTTCGTGATCGCATCCTCGACAACTGCGAGCCTCAAGATGCGCATCACGATATCAATGACAACCGACGACGCAAGGCCGCTGGCGCCGAGGACCGTGGCTACAATGCCCATCGAGGAGGGCGCTACGACAGCGACGAGGACCGGCAGGCTCCCGAGCCGCCGGGCCCTCGAGTCTTTAGTCGAGCTATCCACAACACGCCATTGCCCAACCCATTCTGGCCCCCCACAAGCTTGGCCAAGTACAATGGGGAAACCAAGCCAGAACTCTGGCTCGCCGACTTCCGGCTGGCCTGCCAGCTGGGAGGGGCTCGAGAGGACAAGGCGATCATATGCCAACTCCCTCTGTTCCTCTTGGACACCGCCCGGCGGTGGCTCGAGGAGCTCCCCCCTAATCAGATCTACGACTGGACCGACCTAGTTCGGATTTTCGAGGGGAACTTCAAGGGCACCTACATTCGACCTGGCAACTCATGGGACCTCCGTAACTACAAGCAAAATACCACAAAGTCCCTCAGAGACTTTGCTCGACGTTTCTCCAAACTACGCACCGAGCTACCGCACATCCCCGACCACGACGTCATCCTGGCGTTCGTCTCAGGCACTACATGCAAAGAGCTCGTGCGGGAGCTCGGGCGCAACCGCCCAAAGATAGTTGACGAGCTCATGGACGTCGTTGCCGACTACACTGCCGGTGACGAGGCCGTGGGAGCTTTCTTTGGCGGAGCTGGGAGCAAGCCCACGCCGCCCCCTGGTGGCGGTGAGGGCTCGAGCAAGGCCCAGAAGAAGAACGGGAAGAAGAAGAAGGGTAACCAGCAAGGCAAGTGCGTGGTTGTGGAAGAAGAGGTGGCCACAGCCGACCGTAAGAAGCCTCGACCCCCTCCGGATGGGGCCGTCTTCGACAAGATGCTGAAGCAGCCATGTCCGTACCATAAAGAGCCGGTCAAACATAATCTCGAGGACTGCCGCATGCTTCGAGCCTACTTCAAGAGGTTCGGTATTGGCAAGGACGACGACAAGAAGGATAAAGGTGGCGACGATCAGGCCAACAACAACGACGACAACGGGTTCCCCACCCATTGCCGATTGTTATATGATATTCAGCGGCCCTACAACTCAGATGTCGCGTCGGGAGCGGAAGAATGAGCGCCGGGAGACTTCTCTGTGAAGCCCGCCACGCCTCAGTTTTGTCGACTGGTCGGATGCTCCCATCACGTTCAACCGTGATGACCATCCAGAGCACGTCATCAACCCCGACGCGTATCCTCTCGTCGTCGACCCGGTCATCCTCAACGCTCGCTTCACCAAGGTCCTCATGGACGGAGGCAGCAGCCTCAATATCATCTACATGGAGACGCTCGCGCTGCTCGGCATCACGAGGGCGCAGCTCAAGCCGAGCGCTGGGGGCTTCCACGGAGTCGTCCCCGGCAAGAAGGCGCTCACGATCGGCCGCATCGACCTCCCTGTCTATTTTGGCACACGCTCGAACTTCCGTCGAGAGGTCCTCACTTTTGACGTACCTGGTTTCGAGGGGACCTATCATGCCATTCTGGGCCGCCCATGCTACGCCCAGTTCATGGCAATCCCCAACTATGCATACCTCAAGCTCAAGATGCCGGGCCCCAAGGGAATCATCACCGTCGACTCCACGTACGAGTACGCGTACTGCTGCGACGTGGAATGTGTTGAATATGGGGAGTCCTTGGTCGCATCCAAGGAGCTAGCCAAGATGCTCGACTGCCTGGCAGCCGAGGCCGCTGCACCAGCACCCAAACGGCAGGCTGGGAATTTCGAGCCCGCCGAGGACACCAAGAAGATCCCGCTCGATCCGAGCTCCTCGGGCGAAAAGACGCTGATCATCAGCGCCTCCCTCGACATCGCATAGGAAGCAGTGCTCGTTGACTTTCTCCATGCAAACACTGATATGTTTGCGTGGAGTCCCTCGGACATGCCTGGCATACCGAGGGATGTCGCCGAGCACGCCTTGGAGATCCATCCCGGTTCGAGACCTGTCAAGCAACGCCTGCGCCGCTTCGACAAGGAGAAGTGCAGGATCATCCGCGAGGAGGTCGAGAAGCTCGAGAAGGCCGGTTTCATCAAGGAGGTACATCATCCCGAGTGGTTAGCTAACCCTGTATTAGTAGAGAAAAAGAATGGAAAAATGAGGATGTGTGTAGATTACACTAGTTCAAATAAGGCATGTCCCAAGGTTCCATTTCCTTTGCCTCAAATAGATCAAATAGTTGATTCCACTGCGGGTTGTGAAGTACTTTCCTTTCTCGACGCTTACTCTGGCTACCACCAAATAAAAATGAAGGAGTCCGACCAGCTCGCGACTTCATTCATCACACCTGTGGGCATGTACTGTTATGTCACGATGCCTTTCGGTCTTCGAAACACCGGGGCAACATATCAGCGCTGCATGCTCCATGTTTTTGGCAAACATATAGGAGAAACGGTTGAGGCGTATGTAGACGACATCGTAGTCAAGACGTGTAAGGTCGAAAACCTTGTCGAAGACCTCAAGTTGACGTTCGCATGCCTCAAGGCCAAGAACATCAAATTGAACCCCGAGAAATGTGTCTTTAGAGTGCCTCGAGGCATGCTGCTAGGCTACATCGTCTCCCAGCGCGGGATCGAGGCCAACCCCGAGAAGGTCATGGCCATCATGCGGATGGGGCCGATTCGAGACCTGAAAGGGGTGCAGAAAATCACGGGGTGCTTGGCTGCCCTTAGCCGATTCATCGCACGCTTGGGAGAAAAGGCTTTGCCTCTGTATCGACTCCTCAAAAAATCTGAGCATTTTGCATGGACACCCGAGGCGGAGGAAGCCCTCTCGAGGCTGAAAAACATGCTCACCTCCCCTCCCGTGCTCGTGCCACCTCGACCAGCTACACCCGACAAACCCGCCGGGCCGCTCCTCCTCTACATTGCCGCGACCACGCAAGTGGTCAGCACAGTTATAGTGGTCGAGAGGCAGGAAGAGGGGCACGCGCTCCCCGTCCAATGGCCGGTGTACTGTGTTAGTGAGGTACTCTCAGATGCCAAGACTCGATACCCCCAAATCCAAAAATTGCTCTACGCAATCGTGCTCACCGGTCGAAAGCTTCAGCACTACTTTCTTAGCCATCCGGTGATGGTGGTATCATCATTTCCACTTGGGGAGATCATCCAGAACCGGGAAGTAGTGGGTCAAATTGCTAAGTGGTCGGTTGAGCTCATGGGCGAGACCATCACCTACGCCCCATGAAAAGCTATCAAATCCCAAGTACTGGCCGACTTTGTTGCCGAATGGACCGACGTCCAACTTCCCCCAGTACAGATTCAAGCCGAGCTGTGGACCATGTATTTTGACGGGTCACTCATGAAGACGGGAGCGGGCGCCGGCCTGCTCTTCCTTTCACCCCTCGGAGTACACATGCGCTACGCGGTACGGATCCACTTTGCCGCCTCGAACAATATGGCAGAATACGAGGCGCTCATCACCGGGTTGCGTATCGCTATCGAGCTCGGGGTTCGACGCCTTGACGCTCGAGGTGACTCGCAACTTGTCATCGACCAGGTGACGAAAGCCTCGAGCTGCCATGATGAAAAAATGGAAGCGTATTGCAACGAAGTGCGCAAACTGGAAGCAAATTTTCATGGCCTCAAGCTCAACCACATCCCGAGGCGTTTCAATGAAGCTGAAGACGAGTTAGCCAAGATCGCGTCGTCTCGAGTGCCGCTCCCCCCAGACGTCTTCTCGAAAGATCTTCATGAGCTTTCTGTGAAGTGGGACTCGGGGGCTGGAGCAGAACCGGTCCTCGAGCCCACTCCAACGACCGAACCCCCCGCGACAGAGGCCGAGATCATAGAGATCGATTCGGGATTCGAGCCCATCAGCAGATTGGCGTGCGCCCTTCCTCGAATACCTTGTTCGAGGGGAGCTGCCAGAGGATCGAACAGAAGCAAGACGGCTGGCACGTCGAGCCAAAACTTACGTCATCTACGGTGATGACAGAGAGCTTTATCGCCGCAGTCCGACCGGCATACTTCAACGGTGCATCTCGATCGATGAGGGCAGGAAATTGCTCAGAGACATGCACTCGGGGGCTTGTGGCCACCACGCTGCACCAAGGACCCTTGTCGGAAACGCTTTCCGTCGAGGCTTTTATTGGCCCACGGCTACCGCTGACGCCATCAAGTTAGTTCGAGCGTGTGAAGGATGCCAGTTCTACGCCAAGCAAACGCATCTTCCAGCACATGCGCTCTAGATGATCCCCCTCACGTGGCCATTTGCGGTCTGGGGGCTCGATCTGGTCGGACCCCTCAAAAAGACGACGGGAGGCTACACCCATTTGCTCGTGGCCATCAACAAATTCACCAAGTGGATTGAGGCCAAGCCCATTACCAACATCCGCTCGGAGCGGGCGGTCGAATTCTTCACCGATATCATCCACCGCTTTGGAGTCCCTAATGTTATCATCACTGACAATGGCACCCAGTTCACAGGCAAAAAGTTCCTGGACTTCTATGATCGGCACCACATCTGTGTGAACTGGTCGGTTGTTGCCCATCCTCGAACTAATGGCCAAGTCGAGCGTGCCAACGGTATGATCCTCCAAGGACTAAAGCCAAGGATCTTCGACCGCCTCAACAAACAAGGCAAGAAGTGGGCGGCTGAGCTCCCATTAGTTCTTTGGAGTCTACGAACAACTAAAAGCCGAGCCACTGGGTTCACCCCTTTTTCCTGGTCTATGGGTCAGAGGCCGTCCTCCCCACTAACCTCGAATACGGCTCCCCTCGACTCAAGGCCTACAACGAGCAGACAACAAGGGGGATTTTGAGGTCGGTGATCTCATGCTCCGTCGACGACAAGACAACAAGGGGCGCCACAAGCTCACTCCTCCTTGGGAAGGCCCATTCATCATGGTCGAGGTGCTGAAACCAGGGACCTACAAGTTAGCTGATGAAGATGGCTCGATCCTCACCAATGCGTGGAACATCGAACAGCTACGTCGCTTTTTCCCCTAGGCCTCGATGCCTTGTACATTTTTCGTTTAAATGTACCACTAGTGTGAATGAATAAAGACCTGCAAGTCAGTTTCTTACTTTTCGTTCATATGCAAGGTGGGCTCGACTTTGTCTCCACAAAGTCAAACCCTCCTCGGGGGCTAGACCGGGGGACCCCCTGAAGTCCTTGAAAAAACACACCTAGTTTTTCAAAGACGCTCGACGCTCCCCTTTCCTTCTCACCTCAAAATTTTTCTTGCAAAAACTAAGTATGAGCGTCACCTCGAGCCCTTCGAGCCGAGACAATCGAGCACAAGGTTTCCCACGCTTCCGAGCTATGGCACCCCAACTCATCTCCCCTCGAAGCGGTTTGAGCACAACGCTAGCACTTAATTGAAAAGAAATAAAGGCAAGGAATGAAAGATAACTCGGAGCACAGAGAAAAGCTAGAGCACAACAGCATAAGTCATAAAAACATCACGTTTAAAGGCCGCTCGGGCCATTCCACGACCATAATACTTGTTTTCTTACAGGGGCCTTGTCGCCCAAATCTCAGCTCGCAGGCCGGTTGAAAACTACTCCACATCAGGGGGGAGGACTTCAGGCAGAAAGGTCTCGGCAAGACGCGCCCCGGGCTCCTCGGCGTCAACCTTAAGCTGCTCAATCCGGGGGTTCATGCCACCCTCCTGCTCATCCTCGGTGTAGGTGAAGCCGCCCGCAACCGCCTCCATCCCGGCCTGAGCAGCCTCCCTCGAAGTATCAAACCCGGAGTAGAAGATGGCCATGGTCTGACGTGCCACGAAGATGAGGGCATCCCGGACACGGCCCCGCAGAGAAGCGTCGAACTCGACGACCTGGCTAGCGTAGCCTTTGCCAGCGTCCGGCCCCTCGACGACTACCACGGGCACAAAACCCGAAGTGGCGCTGAGGGTGTCGATGGCACTGGTGATATGGGCCTTGGCCGAGATCTCGCCATCAGCCAACGCGTGGGCCGATTTGGCGTCTTCACGTGCCGCCACCAGGTCCGCCTCCAGACCTGAAAAAGAACAACGAGAATTAAGCACTCGAGCAGAGCGAAAGAATCACATACGGAAAAGAAGACTAGAAGGCTCGAACTACTTACGGGTGCAGCGGGTCGAGAGCCCTTGCTCGCGCTCGAGCGCTTGCGTAAGCTCGGTCTCCTTCCTCTTGAGTGCGTGCCCGACATCACGCTTCTCCACCCGTAGCTCCTCGTAGGCCTTGCCAGCACCCAGGATGGCGAGGTCCTTCTCCGTCACCTTCTGACGGAGATTGACCACCTCCGTCTGGAGATCGCTCGCCCGTTTCTTCTCCGCTTCGAGCGCGCTTGCGAGGGCTTTCTTCTCAGAAGTTTCACGGGTGACCGTCGCCTGCAAGTCCCTCACGTACGCCTCGACGGCGGCCTTGTCTTTCTCGAGCTGCTCCACCTGCTGGCATTTGGCCTTGAAGCTTTTTACCGCTATGGCCGCGTCCTTCTTAAGCTACTCGAAGACCCCTTGCAGCCGCTCATGCTCTTGCCGAGCGGTCTCCTCCTCCCGCACGGCTTGGGCAAGTTTATCACGGGCTTCCTACTGAGCCGCCTCTGCCTCCTGCGCTGCTCGAGCAAGCTCGTCCTGAGCCCTTTTGGCGTCACCCTTGGTGGCGTCCAGAGCGGCGTTGGCCTCTCGAAGGAGCCGAGCAGATCGGTGCAGCCCGCCCTCAGCATCCTGCCCCATCCGCACATACCACCGGATTTCGTGCTCGCTCTCCCGCAGGGCATGGATGTGGACGGACTTGGCGTAGGAGCAGCTCTGCGTCGTCTGAGTCATGAAGAGCAAAGATTAGAACACAGACTATGATAAGTCAAAAAAGAAAGGTGATTATGCTCGAGAATACTCACGGAAGAGAGCCGAGGCATGTCCTCGGAGACGAGCGACATGGCGACCTTCAGAGTGTTCTCAAGCCACTGTCGACGCTCCTCGGCCTCCATGTGAGCCACGAGCTCCTTCTGATCATTCATCACGATCACGGGAGCCTCGTGGTCGAGGGGATCAGGAAGCACCAGCGGCGGCCTTTCCCAAAGGGGGAACGCCTCCTGCATGTCCTTGTCGACGGTGGTGTGGAGCCTCCTCACCGCTTCCAAGTCAACGTCCGCCGTCACCACCCGCTCGGCCAGGGTAGGCGGGCATTGAGGCTGACTCCAGGAGGACGACGCCTCTTGGGCAAGCACCCACGCTTCGATCCACCTCCTCTCCTCGATGGATGAGTCGGTGGGCTCGGTGGGTCCAAAGCCGACCGTCCGCATATGGCTGTCGATGATGGCGGACGCCGTCTGCTTCCTCTAGGCCTCCTCCCAGTGGTCGGCCTCAGACATGCCGGTGAACCTCACCTCACCCGTCGTCGAGTCGGTCACGAGGTGGGGTACCATAACCTCCCTCAACTGCTGCAGTGGCAGCGACACCTGGTACGGCACCAGGCGGAGCTCCTTGGATTGCTCCTCCCCACATACGCCGCCCCGTCGCTTGCTCCTCGCCCTCTTTCGCCCGGCGGCGGGCGGTTCCACCCGCTCCTCCTCTTTCTCCCGCGCGGCGGCAAGGCCGCTCCGCCCGCTCCTCCTCCGCTCAACGGCGGGGTGCTCTTCCGCCCGCGGTGGCGGGATGCTCCTCCGGCACCCCTTCTTCTGCGCGTGACTCGAGCCTCCCCGCTCGGACCGGGTGCGCTTGGGGCACCTCGACTCGCCGGGACGGCGGGGAAGGCCGGTTTCGGTATCACGAGGGTAGGAGCCCGGCCGGGCTGAGGCTCGGACACTTGGTCCGCCTCCTGCATCTCCACGTCATCCACCGGCCGATCGGTGGCCACCGGCGTCTCCTCCTCCTCCTCCTTCTCCTTGCGCTCCTCCTCGAGCTGGCGCAGGCCAATCGGCCAAGGGGTCTTGGAGCCCGAGGTCGGGCTCTCATCCTCGAGCGTGATCGGGTGCTACTCCGACCCGGCCCCCGCCGCCGGAGTGGTGGCCGCCGTCTCACCGCCAGCCGCTGCGCCACCCGGCACAACTGGTGACGATGACGCCTCGAGTGGGGTGACGATGACGCCTCGAGTGGGGTGACGATGACGTCATGGTGGTGGAGGTCGTCTTCTCCCCCGCTACAGTGGTTGTGGCCCCGGCACCTGCACGAGATGCAGCTACCATCAGCTTGCCACGCTTGATCGCGTCCTTGGCCCGCACTAACCAAATCGGAGTAGAAGGAGGAAGAGTCACTCCACCTAAAATAGACGGGGTGCCGCTCGACCCCCCTGAGACCTTCAACTTCTTTGAAGGCAGGATGGGAGGAAGGGACCGCAAGGACTGCAGGGGACGCTTGGTCCTAAAAGGAAGAGAAAAACAAAAAATAACTATGATGAGAAATTCCCAAGCTAAACGAGAACATGATAAAAGGAGATCCGGTCGAAAAACTTACCCTGTGGTCGAAGTAGTGCTGCTCGAGCCACCCGGCTTGCTCGAGTCGTTCGGGGGATTCCGAGCCGTAGCTGGTCCCCTCGAATCGCTCGAGGACTTCTGAGCCCCGAGCCCGCCGCTCGTACCGCTCGGGGGCTTCTGCGCGTCGGCAGCCCGGCTCGAGGCGCTCGGGGGCTCCGTGGCTTTGGTGGCCTCCCCCGCTCCTGCCAACTCCTTGGCCGGGTCCGGCGTGGGGTCCCTCCGGGGATCCTGAGTCTGGCGGGTCGAGGTCCGCTCAGCCCGGCGACCGCCGGAAGGAGCTCGGTGCTCGACGGGGCGCTCGCCGGGCTGAACTAATGATGATCCGCGCACATCTGCAGTCTTGTGCTGCCGGGTGTGCGCTCCCGTTGAAGAAGGTTGGCGACGGGAAGAAGAGTCCTGCCGCGTAGGAGATGGCGCCCACGTGCCATGGCTGGAACGGTGGGGCGATTCCTCCCATCGCCCCACTCGGGTTGGTGACGGCGTGCGAGCGCCGTGGCTGGGGCAGCACGACGACCCCTCCTGCTGGCCCGCTTGAGCCAACGATGAGTCGCCGAGCAACCGGAGGCGGGGCGGCGCCAGCGACACCTCCTGCATGCCAGATCGAGGAGGCGTCAGCACTCGAGATGCGGTGGCGCCATCGCTATCAATCGCCTCGTCGTCCTCCTCATCATCCTCCTCCTCGTCCTCATCAGTAGAGTCCAGGCTGGGGCTCCAGTCGCACGGGTTCGTGTCCAGGCGCATCATCCGTTCCCGGTGGCGCCTGGACTTACGCTTCTCCTTCTCCTCCAGCTCGCGGGCCTTCTTTGCTTTCTCCTCCCTCCTCGAGAGGGCTACCGCGTGTTCTTTATCATTTTTGAGGCGTCTTACCTCGCGGTTGGGCGCGTCCTCCTTCACCGGGGGCACCGAGTCCGCATGATCGTTGACATCCTGAAAGGACACGCCTCGATAAGATGAGTGCAAATTAAAAGAAAAGGAAAGTCAACAATGAGGGGGGTCTCGAAGAAACTTACGTAACTGAGCAGGTCGGCTTCCGGGCGCATGGGAAAGAGGCTCTCTGAAATTCCTGCCGCCATCGATTGCTTCGCGCACTCGGACCACGATCGTGGCGGCCGGAAGAGGAACGTTTGACATTCCTGCGGCCTCGGCGCTTGGGGGTCGGCGTTCTCGTCATCGACCCGGCCCGCGACGAGACGGTGCCGCGAGCGGGATCACACGGCGAGAATGGAACCCGGCGATGACGTGGGCCGGGTTGAGGGTGATGTTGCCGGCCCTCCGACGGCGGAGCCTCTCCGAGCGTCGGTCGGGGGCCGTGCGGTGGCTGGAGCTTGCTCGGTTGACCGTAGCCCGGTTGTACAGGGCGCGGTCAACACGGCACCGCCGTGTACTACGGAAGTAGTTCCCCTCGTTGCGGAGGTAGAACCATTCCGCGGCCCATCCGGCGTTGTTCGACGCCCAAGTGCCAGGTAGCCAGTGCTCCCGCTTCTTCAACCCGATCGAGTAGGAGCCCGCTCGAACGTAGCGGCGAGCCTTCTCCTTCTCCTTCTTCTTCCCCTCCTCTTCCTTGTCATCGTCGTCAGCATCGTTGCCGTCGCTGCTCACCGCCAGGGTGAATAGCGTCGCCTTGAAGACATGGACGAATAGGTCCCACTGCGGCGCCATCCCAAGGTACCCCTCGCACACGGCGGCGAAGCTGGCGGCGTGCGAAATCGAGTTGGGGTTGAAATGCTGGAGCTCGACCCCAAAATGATGGGGGAGCGCCCGCATGAAGCAGCTCGGCCGTGCGCCAAGTCCTCGCTTGTGGAACTTGATGAAACTCAGAACAGAGCCCTCCGGCACGACGGGCTCGAGGTGATCGTCCTCCGGCACGATCCACTCCGGCGGCCCCTCCGCCGGGTTGGGGAGGAGCAGTCCACCGTCGACGAGGCCCACCAACGTCGCCTCGGTCACCGTGGACCGAGGCCACGGCAGCGCATCGTACATCACCACCGGCGTGGGGGGCTTGGCGGGCTCCTTGCTGGCGGCGCCTTTGCCGCCGGCCTTGCTGCCCCCGGCGTCCTGGCCGGAGCCCTGGCCCGCCTTCTTGCTGACCCTCCTGCTTGACACCATGGCGTCGACGGGAAGCGGAAAAATGGCGGCGGAACGACGAAGTGAAAAGGGCAGCAACGCAAAGAAAGGCGGCATAGAGCACAGGCAAATGCGGCGGTAACAGTCGCAAGCGAGTGTAGCGGCGGCGATGGTTGGATCTGGGAGCAAGGATGCAACCGGCGGCGGCAGGAAGCAAGGAGGCGAGAATGCAAAGGAGGGGAACCAGAAGTCCACTCCCCCGTATTTATAGAGCCCGAACCGATCTACGTCACTTGCATCCGACGGCCCAGATCACGCCATCCAACGGCTGCGCGCCCCCGGCGGACTCGACTAGAAACGGTAACCGCATTTACTGCCCCTGACAAACCGCCACCTACCTCCACTCGCAGGGCGCACGCATCGCGAGACGGAGCGGAACCGTCACCAGACCACGATCATCATGACGCGCCGATTTCCACCTAAAAAGACACGCTGCCAACGGACGGACTTCCCTCGACCTGCGCGACGACGGGATGTCTCGGCAGACGGTTCCTTACGCGGTAAGATAACCAGGGATTCTGGTCCCACCTGTAAGACTCGAGGGAGCGGAGGCTGACCCACGAACGGGTTCGAACAGCCGCCCTCGAGCACTCGAGTTAGGGGTGCCCCTGGGAAGGACCCCTCGAAAGGGTCCGCTCGAGAATGAACTCTCGAAACCCAAAGGCACGTCCAAGGCAGGGCGCTGGGCTTCCACGAGATCCCGTCGACGGGAGGTACTCGAGCCGCCGGTCCCCTCGAACGGGGCCGGTCCTCTAAAAGCCATGCACCCAACTCTAATGAGAGCACCCCCGGGTCTCGATGCCGCCTCCCCTCGAAAGGAGACAGACTCTCACTTGGATTCCCCGCTATCAGCTCACAGGGAGACTTGGCACTCACTCGGCCGCGGGTAGCGTTAGTCCTCCCGCCACTTGGATCAGATCCAAGGGATCTAGCAATGAACTAGATCGCGACTACGGCCCAGCAATTCGAGGCTCGGGGGCTCGAGTCACATAAACAACCTCCCTTGACACGGGAGGAGCAGGAAATACTCGGGGGCTCAAGGAGTCATCGGAAATCCCCTGCCTCGAGCTGCCACAACTCCAGTTAATAACGCTCTTGCTCAAAACCACTCATCTCAAAGCCCCCAGAGGAATGCCTCATTCCTCTGGGGCCTCGGGGGCTACCCCCGCGGGGGACGCTCATGCGCCCCCCATGGAGAAAGGAGGAAATAACTCCTCAAAACAACACGACCCTAAATCTAGGTACTTCAACTCCACTTCATGATCCCTTGCTTGAAGTTTTCCACAATCAAGCAAGGGCTTGGGGGCTACTGTCGGGTACCTAGATTAGGGGTCCTAAACTGGGCGGATTAGAAATAAGCAAACCAGCTTCACCCCTCTCTAAATCCCCAAAAGCTAACCAAAGGGAATCCCCAATTCTCCTCGTACTGGGTCGACCCACAATCAGGCCCACAAAGCCAAAGAACCCTCTAACTCGAGCAGCAGCGCTCGCCCGCTCGAGAAAGAGTTATGGAAACCGCTCGAGCGAGCGATCGCTCCGCTCGAGCGGCGACGGAGACCGCTCGAGCGGTGACGGAGACCGCTCGAGCGGTGACGGAGACCGCTCGAGCGGGCGACCACTCGAGGCTGTCTGCAATAATTGCCTTTCCAGAACGCGCACATGGCTACAGGGCTCGAAACAGTACCACAGTACACCGACCCTGCCTAACTCCATGGCTACAGGGCACGCAATAGTGGATCGTACGCTGGTCATTTCCACCATTACGCAGCCCATGCCCCGGATTCGAGGATGGCAGGCGCCACTATTACGCCATGCCTTGCACTGTGCCGCGCACAGTACCCCTTCAAAGCGCCATTGTCAACTCTCCGTACCGCCGAGCACGTCGCTCCATCCCATCGTATGGATCGTCGACCCCTCGAGACAGCCCTCAGCCGCTCAAGGACTGATGGCGGATGTGACTGGCGCATGGGGCGTGCAGTGATGCGTCCATCTCACCTCGACGGCCACTCGACAGGATTTCCGGGCAGGCCATCACCGCCCACGCCTCGACTACATCAGCTCGCGTCAGCCAAGGACTGTCAAGCCATCATCGACCATACTGCTGCAGGCTCGACCCGGGTAAAAGCAGGGATCCACAGGCTCGAACCAGATCAAGAGGGGCATCCACAGTTCCAGCTACTCGACCTGACGCCCATACCTCGATGTCATGTATACGATTGCCCTACCAACTCTTGTACTCCTGAGCCTCCCCTTGGCCTATAAAAGGGGATGCCAGGGCCTAGTTTAGGGCAAGTTCCTAAGAGAACACACACACAAAAACGCCTAAGTCTTAGGACACGCTTATATTCACCCCTGTACAAGCACTTCGGTGCAAGATAATACAAGTTTCCTCCCTCTGCTGGACGTAGGGCATTCTTTGCCTGAACCAGGATAAAACCGATTGTGTTCTTCTTGCATCACCATCCGGATTAGGGAGCACGCTTAGAAATTTACTTGTCGGTGTGATACCCCGCGGCGTACGAAACACCGACACTGTGTTAGGTGCATCCAGCCCCCAGTGGTGCTGCGTAGGGAGCCACCATACCCTCCCGATTTCCATGGTTACGTGTGGGGATCTACCTCCTCCACCGAAGGCACATGGGATGCACACGGCCGCGTGCGGGTAGATCCAGCGCCACTAGTCGTGGCAGTAGCATCCCATGTGCATATCACTCTTCACTTCAAAATCCTTTATCACTGAAGGATTTTGGACTGGCACAACTAAATCGACATTGATGATTGGGGCTCATCACTTAACCGGCAGGAAATCAAAAACCTCCCATTGTGATGAGGTTGGAAACCAAAAACAGGCAATGATGACTAATGAGATAATATTGGCAAGGGCAGGCTCTATCACACATTTTATATCCTATGCATGAACTCGCGCGGTGCTTAACTACGTTATCCCGCATGGTTCCTCATCAAGACGTTGGCTAGTCGCTGTTGAGTGAGGCAGCTAGCTAGACATGGGGTTACGAGAGTGAGGACAAGGCAGTGGAGTCACCGCTGCTACAGAAGCCGATACTGATAGAGAAGACAGGTGATATTATATAATAGGCGGTGCTTATACGGCTAGCTATAGCTACCATTAATAAAGGAAAAAACAGTGCAGATTCCCGGAGCTCCCACTGTGCTTAATAACTACATTATCCTTGTTTCTTATATCAACGATCATGCAGGCATATTATATATTGAGATATAGATGTAATGTTATATATACTTGTACCGGTAAACATGGTATTGAAATACTGCATATATCACAGTACCCCAAACGCATTCCTACCCTCTCTCTCTCACTACGGCACCTGAGCTCTGTTGCCTGTTGGGGCGGTTGGCTGAGCTCTATAATGGCGGCC